>PVJI01004588.1:16052-106786 GCA_004026765.1 Micronycteris hirsuta | reverse complement strand
CCCAAGGCCAGGGGCTGTGCTGCAGCTCAGAAATCTTGTTCTGATTTGAGGCCCCGCTCCAATGCAGTGTGTAACCTCACCGATGTCAGCAGGCTGATCCTGAATTCCTTCCCTGAGTGTCCTCGAATATCCCGGAGAGCGGAGTTCCCCTCCACAAGATTAATAATCTGTTATTGTATTATTTTCCATATGAATAACTGTAAACCCACTTTTGCCCCACTCTGTATACTGTGCATATACTTGAGGCTGAGAAGTCTTGCATTTTATCTGCCCAGTAGTTTCCCCCAAAGCAGTGGCCCCTGCCTGCAGGCTGAGAGCAGGCCTAGGCGGGGCTGTCCCTCTCTCCTTGGTGGATAAACGGCCCGTGGATGTGCACGCACCTGCCACCCCACATCCATGCCTCGCACTGTCCTTTTCCTTTTAAAGAACTAAAGCCTGCCTTTGATCTGTGGTCAAATCCACACACCACACATGACACACTCCCACACCCTCCCCACACCCCACCTTGGAGCTGCTGCAGATGTTGGCAGCTGGCAGCCTCAGAGGCCTGTAGTTCCAGGCAGGCAGAGGAGCCATTTACAGAATGTCCCTGCCTTTCTCTCAACAGGTACCTGCAGGTACCTGGCCTGGGCAAGTTCCAAAAGCTCAAAGCCTTGTTTCCCCATTTTTAATATGTAGAAAATGCTATTTAATTCAGGGGGTCCGGTGAGGAATGAAGCACACAGAGGCCTGCAGAGTGCCTGGGACCTCGGCGAGGGCTCTGTGAACAGGCAGGTCTTTGGTTCATACAGCTATCCCACCCTCATCTGAAGGGACGAGACAGGCCGAGTGGGAGTGGCGTGGGCTGTCGGGGGAGGGGAGGGAAGAGTCCGGAAGGCAGTAGGTTGAGATTGGCCCATTTGCCATCTTGGGACCTGTGGCATGAAGTACAATGAAGGGCCCTTCCTTTGACCAAGCATATAGCCCCCAACCCCCAGTCTGAGAGCTCAAGTTGGGGGACCTCTAAGCAAATCCATGTTTGAAAGAACATTGTCTGCCAGCATGCTCCCCAAAACGCGAGTCTGAGATGAACTTGGAAGCCCATCAGTGTACAAAACATTCCAACTCTAATTTTAATTTAAGAAAAACCGTGATCTCGGGCATCCTTTCCCTCTGGTGCCACCAGCGCTGTGCAGTGATCGCGAGTCTCTCGGCAGCGGCCGCGCCACGCCACGCCACGATGATGCCTGGCTTTTCCGTCTGGCACACCTGACGCATCAGTGTGTTAGTGTTCCCCGTGGAGCGGGGGAAGGGGGGCGTGAGACGGGAGACACGTGTTCGCCCTGAGACCTGGTGTGTCTTGGTGGCACCTGGGGAGAGAAGTTAAAATGTGTTGAAGTGTTGACATGCCAGGTAGCAGGGGTGACCCAGGTTGGCAGTTTAATGTTTTGTGAGGTGATCCACTTATGCTGACTCATAATCCTTGTCAGTCTCGCTGCCACTGTGAGCAGTTGGATTCTTGCTAGTTGAAGACCTACGGAGGGACTTTGGGCTTCAGTCCACACCGTCCAGCTTCAGGGCATTTTGTGAGAGCTTCTCTCTAGGATAAAGGAGAGGGCTCCCTGATTGTCCCCTCCCTTGTGAAAGCTGGTCTAAAAGTTCTGATCCATCCCAGCACTTGGGTGGAGGTTCGGGATGGGCAGGAGGAGAAGGCGGGCTCCGAAGGAGATAAAGGACTTGTAAAACCCTCGCTTCGTTTGCTCCCACTGATTCTAGGTTAGGTAGACACAGGTTAGGCGGATAGACACACTGGCAGTGAGCTCTCCTGCATGCAAAACCACGCTGCCCGTTTTGTATTGGTTCGGCCAAAATGTGTGTTTGTTTTTTTTCTGTACGATGGCTCTAGGAGCGCTTTGTTGTCTTTAACTTCATTCAAAACAATTTTGTTAGATTGTATTATGACAGCTGTCACATCAGAGTGCATTTAAGAAAAACATCAAAATAGGTGATTTTGTGTAGCCTTTTTCATATGGAAGATGAAAGAAAATAAGCAACATTTTTGGCATATTATGCTTTATTGTTTCAAGAAAGGTAAAAATGTAACTGAAATGCAAAAAAAGATTTGTGCAGGATATGAAGAAGGTGCTCGAAGGTGTCAAAACTGGTTTGTGAAGTTTTGTGCTGGAGATTTCTCCCTGGATGATGCTCCACGGTCGGGTCGACCAGTTGAAGTTGATAGTGACCGAATCAAGACATGAACCGAGAACAATCAATGTTATGCCACGTGGGAGACAGCCGACACACCCAAAATATCGAAGCCAATAAAGTTATTGGTGAAAATGAAAACGGAACAGACTTCTGGCCAACCCAATAGATGGTGCTTTCTGCCCTTGGCACCACCGAGACCCAATAGAGCATTCAGATCTCTCAAAGACTGACGCTGGCTGAAAATGTGTTTATATTCCAGAGGAGGGTTGGGGAAGAGAGGGAGAAAGACAACAAAACCAGTACAGGCGTTCCGGTTGAAAATTTACCCTATTACGACCCAGCTGCTCATCGCTCTTAACAAAATGCGCCTTTATATGCTCATGTCTTTGCTTGTTTAATATCCAGCTTCTCTCCCACTCTGGGAGCTCTCCACAGAGAACAAGCCTCCCGTGTTCATCCACGTATCTGTGGGACCTAGCACAGTGCCTGGTACTTAGTAAGTGCTCAGTTCAAAATACCTGATGAATGAATGCATGATCCTGTGCCCATGATTTCCCGAGAAGGAAAAATGGTAGCAGAAGACACTCCCCTTCGGAAGTTTGGATATTTTATCGATGTAGCCACCCCTGGTACGGAGTATACTTCCGAGGGGGCTTCTACTCTTGGCAGTTCAGGGAGACGGAGGTTCCGAGTCGCATGTGAGAAGTGCCCAGTAAAAATGCAGAAAAGGAAAATGAGAGCTGGCTGGTATTGAAGTGTGAATGTTGATACGAGTACAGAAATACCCGGGCTACCCCTTCTGATTCATTCACACATTATCACATGATGGCCTTGGCCTTGATAAGGTTGGCTGAAACAGGCAGGGTAATCTCTCCTTTCCACACGCTCTATATGTCCTCGCAGCCCAGCGGGGCTGGGCAAGTGTGGGCTGCCCTGCACTTCAGATGATAGCCTTGGGGAGCATCTCATCGTGACTCCCAGCCAGCGGGCCGCCCGCATCTCGGTTCTTTGAGTGTGTACACAGTGTCGTTCTCACACAGAGTTAAAGTCTTGGCGACTCCAGCAATACTCGGACGCTCAGTGTTTTCGTTGATAAAATGTTCATTATTGTGAATCAGTGAATGTAAGGAAAATGTGTCATTCTTTCTGGTTTTCCTGACCTTTGGAAGGACTCTCCCATGAAGGAATTTTCTGCCTTCTGAGCCTGTGCTTTTCCAATGTAGAAGCCGGGGTTCACTCTCCCAGACTCCCCTGAAGCGAGGGTGCAGGCACGTCACCCGGGCCCCACCAGGCAGATGCATGGATGTCAGACTGGGAATTAGAAGCTGGTAATGAAAGAAGCAGGCTTTAATTAAGGAACCCATTCAGGTGAGGGTGGGGGTCTTTACAGCTGTTTTCCAAGGTAGCAATGATGAAGGGTCTCAGTATCCAGCATTCTGGAAGCTGCCAGGTGTTTCTCCTGGCATTTATGCTGGAGCTGTTCCATGATAAGATTTGGGCAGCATATTGACCTGTTCAAACCAACCAGAGTAAGCTCATTTTATTTGCTACCAGGAACCCTGGCTGATACTGTGAGTCATTCCAATAGCCTGTGAGAGTGTAAAGTATCGCCACAATCATCACGCGGATTCTTTTGGATCTCTGCCGGTTCCCACAGAAAGTTCTTCATTCCTGAGCATCAGTCAAGAAAGGCCTAGACCTGGAGAACTCTGCCCTCGCCTGCCTTGGACAGAGGTCCCCTTACTTGAAATTTGGCATTTGTCCAGGAAGGTGGGGAGGAATGGTGTAGTGATTCCAAATTATCTATCTTCGAAGTTGTCCCTATTTTAAATTTCACCCCAGTCTTTTCACATGCACAGTATCAGCTCTAACAGTTTACGTAACACAGATACTAATGTGCACTGGGGGAACCTCACTTTTTCTCCCAAGGCCGACTTAGTCGTTCAGACGATGACTTTGTGCAGGAATGCATGAGGTTAGCTCCATTTTAAGTAATTTGTAAAAGTTTCTTCAGAAAGATGTAGATAATACAGGCATTCTTTGTAAAAGAATATTTATTTTTAAATTTTTTTGAAGTTCTTATTTATTCTTAGAGAGAGGGGAAGGGAGGGAGAGAAACATCAGTGTGTGGTTGCCTCTCACACACCTCCTACTGGGGACCTGGACTGCAACCCAGGCATGTGCCCTGACTGGGAATTGAACCAGCGACCCTTTGGTTCGCAGGCCGGCACTCAGTCCACTGAGCCACACCAGCCAGGTCTGTAAAAGAGTTTTTAAACAGCATTTAGTTAATTGCTCTAGTCTTTCCCTTTATTGTCTGCATGGAGAAGCTATGTGAGGAAACAAAAAGGAAGAAAAAAAGCATTTGAACACTAATGAGTAGATTGAGTGGATATCTCTGCTGTTCTAGAAAGTTTTAGACAGCCAAAGACTCAAGTGACAAATAAAGCTACTAATATTCATTGTCATTCATTCCCCATTGGCTCCCCAATTCGTTCCACATTTGATCTCAGTACCTGCCTCTCTGTGTCTGTTTTTTTTAAAGATTTTATTTATTTTTAGAGAGAGGGGAAGGGAGCGAGACAAAGAGGGAGAGAAACAGCAATGTATGGTTGCCTCTCACATGGCCCCCACTGGGGACCTGGCCCGCAACCCAGGCACGTGCCCTGACTGGGAATCGAACCGGGGCCCTTTGGTTCCTAGCCCGCGCTCAATCCACTGAGCTACACCAGCCAGGGCTCTGTGTCTATTTTTTAAGGACAAGTTTCCAAGGCTAAGGCGGACCTGGGCCCATTCCCTCCATCCCAGCAGTCTGAGATGGGCTGGCCTTGGGAGCTCTGACAAGTTCCCTGATGCGCTCCTGATGAATGCCACTCCCTCTGATGTACAGGGACCTTGCATTTGGCTGAAGGGCACATGCAAGCCTTCCTAATCAGTTTGCTCACAGCGTGTGCTATGAAAAGGAAGCCCAACTCAGGGCTGTCTGCTGCCTAATTTGGCAACAGGAATCCATGCTTGGTGGAGCCTCATATCCTTCCTTCTGTTCTCTGTAACTATCCCCTCTTCTCTGTCCTTGGAGGCACCGTGATATGTCTTGCTTCCACCCAGCAACCACCCCCCGCTCAAGCCTGGCCTCAGCCCATCCTTTACCGTCACTGAGACATCACTTCCCTGGGGAGGCTTTTTCGCCCACCGCAGCCCCCCAAGCCTGTCTCCTGGCTCATCGTGTGACTCTCTGTACCTGCCTGTCATCTGTCACAACAGCACCCATCACCTCACTTTGTAAGTGCTTGTTGATTTGTCAGTGTTCCTTGCAGAGTTAAACTTGGTGATGACAGCGACTTTCTCTAATCTGGGCCCTCCTAGTGCCTGGCCTGTGGTTGGCATCAGTAAGCAGCTATTAAAGGAATGTCTTTAGCTAAATGATTTAGTTAATAAACATCTAGATGAGTCTGGAGCTGTGCTATGTATGAGCATGGATGATTCAAGAGAGGAAAAACATACCCCTGGCTCAGCCGTTTGCAAGCTCCTGTGGGCTTGGGCAAGATACTTTGCCTCTCAGCCTCAGCCTCCCTATCTGTGAAGTGGGAGAAGAATGCCACCTTCCTCAAGACGTTTTAAGGATTACCTGTAAGAGTTAACTTAAAGCACCTGACACATGGTAAATACTTCTTAGCTCCTGCATTGTTACCTGTCATCAAGGGGATGAACTGGCCAGCGGTAATGAGGGACCAAAAATAAAAGACTAGGAAATGTAAAAAATAGTTTTGTTCCTTCGTTCTTTTCTTACATTGATATTCTGATGAGAAGGGAAAGATTGTTGCAATTGGAGAGAACCACATGGAAAATGTGAGATTGGATTTCTTCCTCTCCTGAGTGTTTTTTAAAGCAAACGCTTACATGGGACCGTCCAAATGCCAGCACCGTTCTCTGTATTTTGTATATGTTTACATTGTCATGCAGTCTTATATACTTAACTCAGCAGAGTATACTTTACAGTGTTTACAAATGCGTTGTCTTCACAACTGCATTTTACAGTTGAGGAAATAAGCACAGAGAGGTTAAGTAACTTGCCTGAGATCACACAGCTATTAGGTAGTAGAGCCAGCATCAGAACCCAGGCAGGCTGACTCCAGGGGTCACTTGGCAGAATTGCCCCTTGGAGCACATGCACTGCACCCAGCACAATGAGAGGCCTGGATGCCAGAGATTCTGCCCTTCTGTGGCTTACTGCTCAGGACAGGGGTTGTAATTCTGCTGAGAAATAGACAAAATTTGGCAACAGAGTTGAGGATTAGAGCCAGGGTGGGTTTCCCGGAAAGGGTCTGTAAATTACAGATGAGCATGCAGCCCTTTGATTAGGATCTGCGCCTGGGAAGGGATGACTAGGAGGAGTGGGCAGTGGGGAAGGGGTGCTGTCATGCGCCTGGCCTTCTGGGGCAGGGAAGGTGGGATCGAATGATGGAGGGAGTGCAGGGCACAGCTCTCTGGATGCAGGTCAGGCTACATTAGGCTTCGCTTTGACTTGACTCTGATTGAAACAGAGGGGTTGAGAACGAACCTGACCATGATGCAGGGTAAATGTGAGTAGTGTCTTGAGGACAGTGTCCATGCACCTGAAGGGTACTCAAGGTTAATTCCACTCTCTACCCTGTCCCACATCTGGGTGAACTAACAAAACGCACAGTGATGCAACTAAAGACATGAAAAAAAATGCACCAAAATAGCTGAGTTAGCTGGGAACTTATCAAGATGTTTGGTTTACTCTGCGGTTCAGCTTGCTGTTGAACAATGCCGCAGAGTAACCCTGTTGGTGCTTTCAGTGGGATGGTGATAATATTCAATCAGATGTTGATACATTGAAAGGAGTGTTTCCGGTTTGTTCAATCACCACATTAGCAGCAAGTGCTGCTGGTTTGATTTGCACCAGATATGCTAAGAGGCTAATTATATGACAGGCTGACCCATGTGGCAGGATGCTTCAGTCATAGCAACACAATATTTATCTGGAGAGCAAGCAGTCAAGCTGCTAATTCAAGATGCAATCTTTTCCAGAGACTCAGCCAACGCAGAAAAAAACCCCCACCTTTCTCCATGCCTCACGCAGACGGACACGCTCCAGGTTTAAGGGGCACGTGATAAGTCGTTTTGCTGTCAACTACCGGTTTAGAATTTATGTTTTGAAGACATTTTTACTAAGTATTTTTATATTAAATAAGCTCCATTAAAAAGTATAATCAATTACAGGACACCAAAACAAAGAATAACAGACTTTGTTTTTATTTGTAGAATTTTAAAGGTAGAATTCCAGACTTTACATATCTTTTTTTTTTTGTAGAGTTTATTGGATAAACAAAAGGAATACATATATGGGGATATTTTCAAAAATACTGAAAGCACACCAAAGAAAGTAACAATTATAGAGGTAATCACTATTTGTATTGGGGCACGTTATTCCTTACGGATGGTTTTCTCTAATCAATTACAAATGGACACATATTCTGTTATAATTTGTGCTCTGTGTGTGTGTATACACAAGATCTGTCTGGAAAAAGTCCAACCGTTGTTAATATAACGACAATGGTTTGCATGACATGGATGTAACCTGACAACCAAGGAGAATGGAGCGGTATGTGCATGCGTGAACAATGACGACGTCACTGTGCTAGTCAGTGGGGGTGGTAGATGCTGCTGAGTGAGCGTGTGCACTGTGTGGGTTTGCATTCGAAATGACTGAGCTAGTAGCGCAACGAATCTGCATCAAATTTTGCCTTAAAGCTTGAACATTCCTCCATGGAAACTCTTTGGATGGTTCAGAAGGCCACAGCTATGGGCAACTGGGGGCTGGCAGCTTCATCATGACAACATGCCCACTCACGCATCATGTCTTGTGCAGAGTTTTTGGCGAAACATCAAATCACCCAGGTGACTCAGCCCACCTACAGCCCAGATTTGGCACCCTGCGACTTCTTGCTTTAACCAAAACTAAAATCACCTTTGAAAGAGCAGATTTCAGACCATCAGTGAGCTTCAGGAAAATATGACAGGAGAGCTGATGGCAATTGGGAGAACTGTGTGAGATCCCAAGGTGCTGACTTTGAAGGGGACTGAGGCATCCTTGTCCCATGTACAATGTTTCTTGTATCTTCTTCAATAAGTGTCTCTATTTTTCACATTACATGGCTGAATACCAGACCTCATATTATACAGGGGTTGCCGACTATGGCTTAAGTTCATTCATTTACTGTTGAGTAGTTCTGACAGATATTTACCATCTCGCTATTTACAGAAAAGTTTTCCAACCTGCTTTAATATGTAAAACATCCCATCAGAAATGTGCTTTTAGGGACTTCATGGTATTCGGGCAAGTAGATTGAAGTCATCTTTGATTTCACCATGTCCCTGTTCCACACATTTAGCCCATCAGCTTGGTTCCACCTCCAGAATGTGTCCTGGATCCCGCACTCAATCACCCCCTTGGACCTGGGCTGGATCTCACCCCCAGCGCTGGCCCCCATGCCTTCTCTGAACCCTGAAGAGTGGCTTCCACACACTGGCCAGCGCTATTTCGATGACTTCCCATTCCACTTGGAATGCAGTGTGTGTGTGTCTGACACAAGGGGACCATGAATGGACGGCAGTGGCCCTCCTTTCCATGGCTATGGTCCAAGAAAGGCTTTTGGTTGCCTTGGATATATAGGCTTCCTGAACGTGGTTTAAAGGGTCCACTTTCCTACTTGTGCTGATTGCAACCACTGTAAAGTCACCGTTTTAGTTATATCAATATGTTGTATATAAAACACATCTTATTTGTGTAATATATTAGTTTAAAAATGCGGCCTTTCATGTTCTCCCTTCATGTCAGTTTTATTGAAACGAGGGCCACTTTTAGCCAAACATATCTCCCAGAACAAGTTATCTTCACTCCTAAGTTGTGATAGAGAACTTAAAAAAAGTGGTGTCACTGGAAATTGTACCAGGCTATATACAACTATTTCAGTCTTTTTTTCCTGGTTTTATCTTTTTTGTTCAGTTGTGCTGAGATATAGTTGACATAAAACATAATAGAGTTTCAGGTGTACAGTGTAATAATTTTACATACGTATATGTTGGGAAGTGGTCTCCACAATAAGTCCAGTTAACATCCGTCACCTCCCAGAGTTACAGAGTTTCCCCCTTGGGATGAGAACCTTTAAGAGCTACTCTCTCAGCAAGTTTCAGATAAACAGTATGGTATCGTTAACTGTGGTCACCATGCTCTACATGACTTCCCCAGACCTCGTTTATCTCGTAACTGGGAGTTGGTATCTTTTGACCACCTTTCCCCAGGTCCTCACCTCCCAACCCCGCCTCTGGCAGCCACAGTCTGCTGCTCAGTGCCCATCACGTGGCCACTCACGATATCACTGTCTGAAGAAAGTTTTGGAAAGCTTATTTATAATAGCACTTAGCTCCTTCAATGATGAGGCCAAGTCCCCACAAATAATTATAAAATCGGGTGATAAATGCCTGTGTCTTTAACTATACTGTTATTGTTATTAATATACAATATAATGTTATAATAATATACCCCTTCTATCAGGGAACCTCTGTGACATCTAAAAGCTTCCCAAACTAGCATTGACTGGTGTCATTTCAGCCATTCTTCCTCCCCAGTACTTTTCTAGATAAAGAAATCAAATGTATAGCCCTAGTGTATGATAGATTTGGTAAGATCACATCCTCCTTCTGAGGGATAATTTTAAGTAAAGCAAAGCATGCTTTTATTTATCTTTTTCTTTTATTGATTCTAGAGAGAGGGGAAGGGAAGGAGAAGGAAAGGGAGAGAAACATCGATGTGAGAGAGAAGCCTCGCATGGCTGCCTCTTGCATGTGCCCTGACGGGGAACGGAATCTGCAGCCCCGGCATGTGCCCTGGCTTTGAATTGAACCCACGACCTTTCACTTTGCAGGATGATGTCCAACCAACTGAGCCACACTGGCCAGGGTGCAAAGCATGATTTTAGAGACAAGTAATATAGGGATAGTTATTACTCCCATGGACTCTGTGAGGTACTGCCGGGTCCCCCCCTTGGGAAGGAACCCTGACCAGCACCCCTAGGAAGCCAGGGACTGCCCGTTCTACATCCCCCAGCTTGGCCTAGAGGACCGCCTTTGCCGCGAGGGCTTGGGAACGCAAGGCCCAGAGAGGCGCCTTCCTGTTCGCTGAGGCCTGTTTCTCAGGCTGAAGTCCTCATGAGGAGCTTTACTTTGCCTTTAAGGTTTGCAGTTCTGTGTTACCGTGAAGCCATCAGAAATAGCTATTTCTCTTTGTTGGTGACTCTCCCTATTTATCTCCTCACGTGAAAACAGTTGCACTTTCATGGGGGGAGAAGGGGACCCCATCATCCTGGAAGACATGTCTGAACACAGTGTCCCCCCTCACACATCCATCCGCAGATGGTGTGGAAGCACATGATACTGTGTGTCCCTTGCTCTTCACTTATATTTAGGACTGAGGTGATGTTTAAATTTTAACTGGGCATAGAAGCTGGATCAGGAGGAGTCTTAAATAGGTCATTCATTGCCCCTCATGGTTTTCAGTACAACTTGTGGTTTTATTGTCTCATTAAAAAATATGAAGTCAAGTTTGACATAGATAATGCACATTGATTATGAATCAGCAGACTGAGAGCAGCATCTGGTGGCGTGACTCCGCTGTGAGAGCCAGTGGTGAAGGGTGTGGATGGCATTGCCGTGGTTTGATGCTAAAAGTGGGGACAGGTTAAGAAGCCAAGTCTTGTTTCCATTTTTAACCTGCGGACTTCCTCTAGTACTCAAAATAGGAAAGAAACATGAAAGGCAAGGACGAACAACACACGTGGAAAGGAAATTTGAACTTGGTTTTAATCCGGGTATTTTTTCAGAACCCACCAGGAAAATGGTGGGTTGGCACGGCTTTCAGCGGAACACACTGGTGGCAGCTCAGGTGTGTACACAGCTCATCTCCGCGACACAACTTGGAGCATCTGAAACACCATGGAGGAGCATGTGCAGTGTCCTGTCCCGCACACGTCCCTGGAGAGGGACGCACGCCTGTAGAGCACAGGCTTTTGTTCCCCTGTGTCAGGCCACCTCCTCCAACTTCTGGGTTCAGACCTGGTGTTGGCTGGTAGCTGGTACTGATGTAGGGTGGAAAGGAAGGGGCACAGGCAGTCTTAGAGGGGAACGGAGGCACTGTGGTTGACACCCAGCTCAGCTGGAGGGCGTCAACTGGCCAGGGTTGGGCAGGTCTCGTGGAGCAGTTTCAACGGGAGAGAAGTGGTCTCTCTCAAGGGGTAGAGGAGGAGTCATCGGTGCGCTCAGCATGGGCAGAGGTAGGCTTGTGGCTGGAAAAATTTGAGCAACACAATCAATAATGTAGCACTGGGTTATAGCCCGAACTGTACGTTCTCATGAGTCCATTTAAGTCCTTACTGATATAAATGATTGAGTAAATAAGTAAATGAGGAGGGAGGAGAGACAAATCTTTCTTGCAGAGGAATTCTGAATAATCTATGTGGCTACTCCCCCATTCAGGAGGTGGAGCTGTGTCCATATGTGCCACCTCCCTGCCCCCTTGAGATGGTTGGACTTAGACTTGTTTTCAAAGACTAGAATATGAAAAGGGGGAAATGATGACTTTGCAGTGGAGGAACCTGGCAAATGCTACTTTATGCAAATGATCAACTTAACATGACCAGGAAGAAGTCATGTGAATATCATGAACTCCCTGACCTGATGTGATGGGAAGGATCCTTCAGCTCTGTGGTCTTCTTCCCCCACACCCATAACCTCAGTCTACTTGGAAAAAAACAAAATGAATTCACACTGAGAGACGTGCTCAGAATACCCAATATCTACAAGAGACTCCTCAAAACTGTCAAGGTCATGAAACCCAGGAAAGACTGAGCAACTCTCAGACCTAGACTAAGGAGATGCGGTGACTGATTGCACTGTGGTGCCCTGCATGGGATCCTGGAAGAGAAAAAGGACATTACTGGAAGAAACTAGTGAAACACCAAGTCTGGAGTTCAGTTCATCCTAACCCACCAATGTTGGTTTTCGTTTTCACACACGTATGGTGGGAATGTGAGATGCTAACCCAGGGGAAACTAGATGAGGGGTATACGGGAAGCCCTGTACTACCTTTGGAACTGTTCTATAAATCTAAAATTATTCCGAAACAAAAAGTTTATTAAAAATAAAGCAAGTTTGCCCCAGCTGGTATGGGTCAGTGGATTGAGTGCCGGCCTGTGAACCGAAAGGTTGCCGGTTCAATTCCTGGTCAGGGCATATGCCTGGGTTGCGGGCCAGGTCCTCAGTTGCGGGTGTGCGAGAGGCAACTGATTGATGTTTCTCTCACATATCATGTCTCTCGCCCTCTCTTTCTCTGTCCCTTCCCCCTCTCTAAAAATAAATAAAATCTTTGAAAAAAATAAAGCAAGTTTGTTATAGGAGAGAGGCACTGGATGCTGGAGGAAACCCCTCACGGGAATTATTGTGGAGACAGGAAGTTGGGGATTCAACCTCCCTCAGAGTGTTATGGGCCCGGGTTCTTTTCTAAGTCTCTTCAGGCTTCATGTTTTGGATTTGCTTCATTCTATTTTTAAAGCCATTGCTCTTTGCTGTTCATTGAAGGGGTTTTACCCTGATGGGAATGAAGTCACCTAGGAAACACATTTAAGTTGCTATTAGCGTATTATTTGGAGCCCTGAGGTGGCCCGAAGGAGATACACCACGTTTGTGAGAAGCCAGATTTATTATCAGACAGACAGACAGACAGACAGTGGTTAAGGCAATAAGGAGTCCCAGCCCAGTAGGTTATTGGAGGGATCTGCCCTTCTGCAAGGAGCAGTTATGAGGTCTCTTGAGTCAAGGCCCTCTTCTTTCCCACTTGTCAAGATCAGCAGATGCCCAGCTTGTCTTGCAGCAACTGCTTCTAAAGGGGCTGCTGCTGCTTCTTCAGAAGTGCCAAGAGGCTGTAGGATACTGGCCTGGAGCACATTTCCTCAAACACCATTCCCAGGAGAGAGGTCCTTTCAGTGTCTGCGGAGATTTCTTGTCCCCACCCAAGGCTGGGTCAGCAGACGGAGCTCAGCCAGCCAAGACCACAGTGGGATCACGTGGGGCAAAGGAAAAGGCCACCCAACCTGGAACCTCAAAACGAATTTGGAAATAATGATTAACTATTGAAGGCTTGTTCAGGTGCACAGTCTCCATTTCACTTTGGCTTCTCCACGAAATACTGGGTAAAAGTATAGCCAAGAAGCAACTTATTAGGTGCTATTTAGGAATGAAAAGTAATTTTTCACACTGACCTAAGCAACACATGAAAAGGAAGATGAACATACAACAAAAGCATTGCGTAATCCATAATTAAACTGAAGGTTACCATTGCCGTCTCTCTGACTTGCATTGAATTTTTAAGCTCAAGAGATAAGATTTGTCTTGAGCTGTGTGTCACTCTTAGTCACTCTAGGCTGTTTCCAGGATTTGTGGTCTTAGAAAATTTCCATTTCCTTGTGTTTGCTAAAAGCAGTGAAGTCTGCCAGACTTCTTTTCCTCCTGTGGCTATTTGTTCTAAATTTCTTGGAAACAAAGATTCTCTGTCAAGAACCTTTACCACTGAACTGCACAGAGAGCCTTAGGAGAGAGCTTTACATAAGAAAGCCAACAAGGTTTTTCAGAAACAGGTGTGTTCTGTGGGGGGAAGCTCGAACCAATGGTAACATTTGGTCGCCTAGGGCATTTGATTTCTACAGAAGTGTCTATACTTCTGCTGGAGTTTTATAGATTTTTTGGGAGGGGAGGGGTTGAAGGAAGAAGAGAAAGAAATTGGCTTGCTACAAAAGCATATGAACTGTGTTTTAGGGAGAGAAGGAATGATGAAGTAAGTAGGGACAAAACCAGTCACAGGTAACAACAGGGCCAGGGTAGGGGGGTGGTCACAAATAAGAGTTTGTAGGGACCATGTTTAGTGCAACGAAATGGGTCTCAGTAAATGCAGGATACAATACAAGCAAGCCAGCGACGTGGGGTGATGTGCTGCACGAAGTCCCAGCACCTGCCTCCTTTCACGTAGTCCTTCCTTAAGCAGTTGCTTAATGGCCTCTTTTTCCTCTCCGAGTTGCCCGAGGCTGCTCCTGCTCTCTGAATGTCACTTCCTGCTCTTCTCCATCGCCCTTACCCACCCTTCCTGCTGCGAACCCACTGAACGAGTGGGCAGATGGGTTGTGGTGGTGTTTGTACTTTGCTTCATGGATTCAAATGGTCATGAACTTCTAAATACCACAATTTTAAAACTTCCAACATATAATGAATTTTTATTATGACACATATTTGATCAGAAAGTTAGGACATCAAATAGACCCCCCTAGAGATCAGTGTGATCGGTGTCGCTGGCACAGGGTACACCTTGGAGGCGATTGGGTCTTGCATGATGCTCCCTGACAGCCTCTCCCTCCCCCCCAGCCCCTTCCACACCTTGACCCCCTTTCTCCTCCTGTCCTTGTCCAGCTCTTCTCCCATGTTTCTGTCCCTCCACTCCTGGACGTTCTGCCTCCACCAGGCTTGCGAGCTTCTCCAGGGTTCCTTGGGCTGCACTCTGGTCTGTCCAAACCACACTTTCAAAACAGCTTCACTTCAACAGCTCCCTTTGGGAGGTGGGGCGTGGGTGTGGCATGAACTGGAGGGGAAAGGTATGGGAGACACTCACTGGCCAAACTGAGTAGTCTGTGGCAAAGATTGGGTTCTAGGTGGTAGTCCCCACCAAGACCATTAACAAATTATGTGACCCACAGCTATTTTTGGATGGAAAGAAATTTGAGGAAAACATTCCATGTGCAAAGCTTTGAAAAGTTAAAAAGATAAAGTGGGTAACTGAGTTGAGTCTGTTCTAATTATCATGAGAAGCAACTGTGAAAAAAGGTTCCCACTTTCTCCTCTTGGGCTGTTCAGATGATCGGGGTCACAGTTTTCCAACTGTGTCCTGAGTAACTCTGGGTTTCCAAGGACCCAGTGCAGGGGCTGCCCCTGTGGGGGAGTGGGGCCATGTTTCTGTGCTGCGCCCCCGTTAAAACTGAGGAACTCTTTTTGATTGTTGGTGTAACATAGAATTTGGGGGGTGGGGGAAAGCTTTTATTACTTTGAAAGCCATCAATCTAGGACAAGTCTCAGTAGGATTCCATCCACTAGAAGGAAGAGCAAGGGGGCCATCTCTCAGTAGTGTGGCACATTGTGATAATTCATTAGACCCATCATTACCAAATGCATCATTCACACCATGTACATACACGGTTATTTGATCCTTTGATATTTTTATTTATCTTTTAAAAAGATGTTCTTTTCCATTTTGTTCCAGAAATATACTTTGAAACTAGTTCCATACCCTTATTCTACTTTTGCAAAGTGGATAATATATAGTGTGAATTTTTGTGGGAAACACATTCTGCATTGGCTACACTGGAAGTCATTGGTGGGATATGAAACGGTGGGGAGAGGAATTCTAAGACAGCTGAGGCAGTGGATGGGGAGGGCTTGCTCTGATTTTCTTTCTCTCATTCTTTCAGCCATCACGTGTCTTCTACAGAACAGCCAACTCCCCAAAGTATAATCATTTCAACATGTAGTCAATATAAAAATTAGCAATGAGATATTTTACATACTTTTTTTCCCCTACTTCATCTTAAAAATCTGATGTGGCCACATTTCACCTGCTCAGTAGCCACACACGGTGCAGCTCTGGAGGGTCACACAGTCTGTAGCACTGAACACTAATATGAGGAATAAAAATGTCTGTTCTTAGGAGGTGACGGAGACTCTCTTTGGCCAAACTTAGGCTCCTCTGAGCTCCTTTTCAACCTTGGGTGTGTCCTCAAGAACCCATTTTAGCAAGAATCCCGTCAATGGGATTTTGAAGGAGTGTGGATATGAGACTGAGTCTGTGGAAGCTCTGGCCACGTGTGCTTTGGCCAGGATGTGTGGGCTCCGCTGTCTCTTTGGCTGGAGGAGTGGAAAGAGCACTGAGCCCTGGAGGCAGACCCTGGCTTTGACACCAGCAGGTCACCTCACTGTCCGGGGACCTGGTATCAGCGTCCGTGGCCCTCCTTGTCTGTATTCTTCAGGATGCCCAGTGGATTTCAGGTCAGCAGTGATGAGGGAATCCTTGGCACCCCCATCTCCTGCTGCGTCAGTCTGCTATCTGTGCTCTGTGTTTTCCCTTTTTGCCTGGTGCATTTCAGTAATTAACACAAATATACCTAACGGCGAATTCATGGTGCAAGCAACTTATTTTATTTTATGTTTTACTCTATTTATTGGAGTGACATTGGTGAATAAGATTATGTAGATTTCAAGTGTACAATTGTATGATACATAAACTGTATGTTGTATTGTGTGCCCACCCCCCAAAGTCAAATCATCTTCTGTCACCATATATTTGGTCTCATTTACCCTTTACTTCTCCCGCCCCTTTCCCTCTGGTAACCACCATACTGTTGTTGTCTGTGTCTGTGAGTTTTTGTTTGTTTTTCTTGTTTGAAGCAAGTGACTTAAAAATGCATGAAGGAGTGCTCAAAGGAAGTATGTCAGTGCATACAGGGTCTAGCACAAATAACGCGCCCTTTTTATTACAAAATCATAAGCATGTATTTCTGTACATAACAATATCACACTCAAGCACACCATAAGACATTTTAGGTGAAATGTTCAAATTAAAACTATAAATTATTACACCCATATTATTACCCTACCAACCACATTCAAGCAGGTGTTGCTTCTGCCGGACCCTGTATTTCATGGCGGTTAATGGGCAGTTCAGCTGTTACAGCATTGATCAGTTAGCTGCCCTTTACACCTGAGAGGCAGATTTCTGGGATGCGTTCAGTTCTGTACTAACCAGCAGCCAAGTTCAGCAACAGCTACACTCAGAGAGTCGAGAAATAGTAAAATAGGAGCTTAGGAGAACAAAAGGTAAAATTAATGGGAAAGAATTGTCAGAACTGAGAGATCAGAGAATTAGCATTTTTTTTGTTAAGAATAAATGTGCAGCAATATTCTCACTGATAATATTTTCAAGTGTTTCCACTTTTCAGTTCTTTCAACCCGAAATTTCCAACAACACAGCCCATTGCTTCAGGCCCCTGCCTGACCTGGTCCTCAGAACTCTGCTTGTGACTGTTTTCTGTCAAGGTCAATGGTGTTTGAGTTATGTGTTTGAGTATTTGGACTGCCTTAACCTTCGACTTGGAGGTTGAAAAGTTTAGATCTGGTATGAAATATTAAAGAAATGTCTCCAATTGTGACATGCCTGTATCACAAAATAGCTAATACCATCAAAAGAAAGCAGACTATGTTGTTTCAACTTTTCAGTTCTTCAATGCTCTAGAAATCACGTTGACACGTAAATGTAAAATATACATTGGCTAAAGATATATTGCTAGGATTAGCTATATGACAATGGAATAAAGGCATTTTAAAAAAGAAAGATACATAGTTCCTTAATAATAGATCCTGCTTACTGCCTTAGTTAACATTACCCATCAGGAGAACAAAATGGGTTCAAATTTTTATGCAAAGCTTTTAGGATTTATTCCTAAAGGTATCTCAGTCATATTTCTCTAGCCTTTTTTTTCTTTAAATGAGGAAGGAGCAATACTTTCTGTTTTTAAACTGAAGTGTGTTTACATTGACACGTGACACTATGTTACCTTTAGGTGCACAGCACAGGGATTCAATATTTGCAAACACCGTGAAACGATCAGCACAGTGAGCCTCGCTAGCATTTGTCACCTCACAGTTAAATTTTTTTTTCAGGTGATGAGAACACTTAAGATCTACTCTCAGTAACTTTCAGATACACAATACAGTGTTGTTAACCAGGGTCACCATTTCTATGACTTTTATTTTATAAATGGAAATGTGTACCTTTTGACCACCTACGTGAAAACTTTTCTGCTGGCCTTTTGGTAAAAGTAGAATTGAAGCAATTTTTGTCCTGCTTTTAGAAGTTGCAGCAAATGCGGGTACCTGGCGATTGATGACTCCTGTGCAGGGAAGAGCCAGCTATGAAAACATCTCAGGCTCAGCACCCCCTTCGGCCACTGACTGTCAGGCGGCTCCCTGAGGACAGAGGGAAGTCCTGCGGGAGAAAGCAAGCTGCCCCAAGGAACACAGGGGCTCCTGTTTGTGTGTAAACTTATTCTGAGTTGAGAAATCTAAATGACCCAAGGAAAGATTTCCATGCAAAATAGTATTCCTCAAGACACAATAGTTTATTGGCTTTTTTTTTTTTTTTGAGTGAGAGCTCTTTTGCTGAGTGGCTGAGTGTTCTCAGAACAAACAAACCTCTCAGCTCTGGCACGTCCAGCCCATTTCGCTCTCCCCCCTCCTGCTCCCTCCAGTGAGCTAGAGATCTGATAGCCCAGGCTGGAGTTGCAAGCTCCCCGTGGCCACGCGCCCACCCTTCGGTGGGGTGGCTGGTCCTGCCAGGAAAGAAAAGGAAAGAGAAAGGGTACGCAGGCCTAGGCGAAGTCCTCCCAATAAAGGTTAATAGCTGGTGGTGACAGCTTCTCACACGACTGGACAGAACACGCTGGGCAGCCGGGCCACGCTTGCTCCCAGCTGCCTGTCACGGTAGGAGAGTAAGAGGTGACCTCTTTATTTTTAGAAGGGCAGAGTCATAATAACTCAGCGCTTAGCTTCATTCAAGGCAGGCAGGCAGGCGCTTTGGGAGTTTGTAAACACCTACTTTCTGAGTAAGGGAGGAGTGCTTTTTTTCCAAAAAGGAAAGAACTGGACTCCTGGGTTTTTCCTCCCGAGAGCGATCACTAGAGTGGAGAGGAAAGCACTGTGGCGCGGACGCACGGCAGCCTCCTCCACAGTCTCCGTATCTCTAAAGGGCAGAAATGCCTGAACAGGAGGACTTGGGACCAGACAAAAGGTAATTACAATATGTATTTCTTCTTTTTGAGTCCATTTCATTTGCTGGTTATCTTTTAAAAAATATTATGACTAGTTTAAATGAAAATTAAAAAAAAAAACTAGAATACAATCCTTTAACTCCAGGACACTGGATGTTTGTTTGTTTGTTTGTTTGTTTGTTTGTTTGTTTTTTACCATGGAGAAAGTCAAAGTTAACTGAAAATACCCTTAGAAACATATGAAGATAAGTGTTTTTCTTTAATGAGGAAATGATGGCGTGGAATTTTAGAAAGCATTTCTCCCTATACCGTGTCAAGTCTACTTGAATTTTTGGATGTTTGATTGTTAACTTTAGATGATAGTTGTTGGAAATCTAAGCCAGTGAACATTTTGTAGAGTATTAGCCTGTTAAAGACATGTTGAACATTTCTGAAAGTTAAACTATTAGACCAATATATCAATTTTGGTATTAAAATGCTTTTTTTTTTAAGATTTTATTTTTATTTTTAGAGAGAGGGGAAGGGAGGGAGACAGAGAGGGACAGAAACAGCAATGTATGGTTGCCTCTCACGTGGCCCTCACTGGGGACCTGGCCTGCAACCTAGGCATGTGCCCTGACTGGGAATCGAACCGGGACCCTTTGGTTCCCAGCCCGCACTCAATCCACTGAGCTACGCCAGCCAGGGCTAAAATGCTTTTTTTAACCACAGTTTTTATCTTTGAAAAGGTGGTCAGTTTAAGTCCTTATGCAGAGCATTAATTGTATCAATGTTTTTATTAATATCTAGCTCTAAGAAGAGGGGATAGAGATGGGAAAGGGAACAGGCAATCGGTTCCTACTAATACAATTGTAACTTGCGCCCATGTTGAAGGCCGTCATTTCTAGCCCCGTTGCTGTATTAACACAATTTGTATGAATCAGTTTCATTGGAATTCTAATTAGGGTCATGGAAATTAAGACAAGAAGAAGTAGAAAGGAAACACAACAGAAACAAACTCATAGATATGGAGATCAAACTGTTGGCTGCCAGAGGGGAGGGGGTTGAGGGGTGGGTAAAGAAGGCGAAGGGATTGAGAAGTGCAAATTGGCAATGACCGCATAGTCACGGGACAGACGGCCCTGCGTAGGGATGGTCCCTGATACTGTGGTGACTGTGTGTGGTGCCAGGCGGTGCGGGCCTTGCGGGCTGATCACTTCGTAAGTTATATAAATGTCTAGCCACTATGCTGTATACCTGAAACTAATGTAATACTGAACTGCGACTGGAAAAAATCTTGTTTTTTCTTCGTTAAAAGAGGAAAAGGGGCTGTTGACAATTTAATGTCAGAGAAGGTGGGAACTGGTAGCTGCCTAGGAACAAGAGTGCCAGGTGTTGTTTTGTTGTTCTTTAGGAAAAGCGGCCCTTTTCAGCCGTGGTTATATGATGTGTGTGTTTGTGTGTGTGTGTGCATGTTAATAAGTTGTAATTGTATCCTTAAAAACTCCCCCTCTCTTCTCCAGTTTTCTCGTTTTTGTTTTCTTTCAAATTTCTTCCCAATACATCAAAGGGGGACATGAAATTGACACTTAATTGAATAATGAAGCAGTTTTCTGTATAAACTGAGGCATTAAATCAAGGACTTGAGGGCATTTACGAAAGTGCCTAGATTTAGGTCATGGCCTACCTGACGAGGTGAGAAAACAGTCTCAGATTTAAAGTCAGTTTTGGTTTTGAGACGATGGGGTTGATCTCCCTGCATTTGTGCGTCACATTTCAGCGTTTCTGAAATCAGGACTTTCTCGTTTTAGCACCTTGGCGTGCCCACCAGCTCCCGGGTGGGTGTTTGCACAGAATAGGCATTTCAAATCAATACTTGCTGAGTGAGCTGTATGGACAGCCCATTTTAACACCTACAGTGAATTGTAGGTGGCCTGATCATTTTAGAGACTGAAGGGAAAGATTTGGCAGAAATGTAATAATCATCATAATTAAGTAATTAGTTGTGGATAATTATAAATGTTTTGAAGTAAGTTTGTGATGTACGCTAAATGTAAGATGGTTTTCTAAGACTGCTTTACTACTGGTTACAAAGGACAAACAGACAAGAAGGAGAGTGTATATATATTAAATAATAATAATTATTATAAAGGACTGATGATATATTTGCTGAAAATGGGACCCCCCCACTCCCTTGAGGTAATGTACCCCTGCTCCCCTTTTTTATTTTGATGCTGTGACTGCCTACCCTTAACAGTTTGTGGTCTTCTACACAATAAATTTTGCTTTATATGTTTTTCCCCCCAGTCTGTGCAGAAAGTTAGAAAGGGCACCCTGGACAGGGTGAACATTTAGGGCTAGGCTAGAAATAAAATATTACGTTCAAGAGGGAATTTTGCTCGTGCTAAATTTGAGATGAAATGCCCCTGGATGACTCCGCTGGTGCCAGGTCTAAAAGAGAAATAACTATTAAAAGTGGGGGGCCCCGCTGACAACCCTGCCCTTAGGGCTACAGTTGAGTCTCATGTGCAGACTCCGCGTTACCTCGGCCCCGTTCTGGAATTTGGTGACCTGAATCGCTCTGTAACGGGCAGCGAGCTAAATCCGAACATCCTGTTTTAAACCAGTGGACACCAGACGACGGGGAGCTTTGTCAGTGTGTCGGGGTGTGTGCGGTTGGCCCCCGCACCGATTGCTGTGTGCACTCGCAGTCGATGGCTCGGAGGCCGCGTTTTATACTCACCGAATGCACAGCCGTGAACACAACTGCCTGGGCCGGGGGAGGGAGCCCGAGGACAGACCCTCTTCCTCGATATTCATCTTGTTGCCGGTAATAAACACTCTGGTATTAACCTCCAAAGACTCCGTCCTCATCCTCATCCATGTTTCGAGGTCGGGAGAGGAGGGGAAAGGATGTGAAGGAATGCCGTTCTGAAGGAAGATAAGGAAGGTAGAAACCCAAGCAGGAAGCCAAAGAAGAAGGGAGGAGGTGGGGGAAGTGCCTGGAGAAGCTGGCAGGAGCAAGAAATACGAGGATAATCAGACCCCAGCCAGAGGCCTAGCTCTGCGTGGTGCCTTGCCCCACTTGATTCGCAGGCCCTCGATGTGGTCCAGATCTGGGTGGAGGGGTGTGGACAGGTGAAACATTCCCTATTCCAGCTTCCAACAAGGGGATGGACCCCAGGCTATGAGGACTGAGTTCAGCAGGAGTCTTCTAGAAGCACTTCCCCACCAGGCCTTCATGTCCACACATTCACTATGTGTGTGTGTATCAGCGTGGCACCGAAGCCAGGTGCTGGGCCACGCGGTAGGGAGAAGGGTGAGGCCCCTGCTCTCATGGAGTATATGGTCTGAATGGGGGAGAGAGACACTTAAGTTAAAAAATAACCAAAGAATATTTGAGATAATAAGGGCTAAAGATCATATTTAACATGGTAATGTGGGGGAATACCTGACATGTATGTGGTAAGAAAGAGTGGTTCAGAAGGCCTCTCCAAGGAGGTGAGTGGAGAGGTATAGAGGAACTGCGGCTGCACCTTCTAGGTAATGAATGGTGTGCTGGTCTCTGGGGGGAGGGGGAGCCCTGGCCTTAGCATTTGTTGATTCCTTTTCAAGACACCCACACAAGGTCCCTGAAAGTGGAGCTACGCGAGATGCACAGAGTTGGCTCTGGAAAGCCTGTGGGAGTCAGCTCCAGCCCACAGGGACTGAGTGTGGATACAAGGGTTGGTGTTTAATTCTAGCGCTGCTGCATCTTCTTCATGGATATATCCCCACTGTGTAGGAGCCAAGCAGTTCTTGAAGGTCTGTTTTCCTTCCACGGTCCCACATAGTCTTGGAAAATGTCTCTCCGGCATGGAAAATGTTTGCCACTTTTGAAATCCTCCTTTGACCCAGCTGAGCTAATATTTGAAATTGATTAAGAACTTCAAGAACAATGCGGTCTGTCCTTGCTGCCGGAGCGTGTTTGCGTGCGGTGTCTTAATCACCAGTTAACAAGCAGCCTGCTTCCCATGCCTGGGAGCTCCCCAAGTCCCTGCTAAAGCTGATGTTTATTTTATAAACACAGGTGACTAATTTTTGGTCATCCCTCAAAGGTGGTGAAGGTCTCTTTGGTTTCCTCTATTGAAGGAGGGCGACAGCTGCTGTGTGTTGGGCCGTGGAAGGGGCTGTGCCCAAGCTGGCAACAGAAGCTGTCCCTACAGAGGAGAAGTCATTGTGTGTGTACTCCCAGACCTTTGTCCCCTCGTGGGCAACTCTGTGTCTAGATGGATCCAGCTGTCTTCTTCTTCTCCTTACTGTGTGAATCTGGGTCCTGCAGAAGGTACAGGAGCTCAAGGGCTTAACTGAGGGGCAAATCTCATATGCAGTATTGTGTTCCCACTAAAAGATGTGAAAATGGTTCACTCGGGAAAATAAAAACAGTATAGGGGAAGAATGAATGTAAAGAAGAAGTGATCACCCAGCTGGTGTGGCTCAGTGGATTGAGTGCAGGCCTGCAAACCAAAGGGTTGCCGCTTCGGTTCGATTCCCAGTCGGGACACATGCCTAGGTTGCAGGCCAGGTCCCGGTTTGGGGCTTGAGAAAGGCAACCACACATTGATGTTTCTCTCCTTCTCTTTCTCCCTCCTTTCCTTTTTCTCTAAAAATAAATAAAATTAAATTTAAAAAAAGAAGAAGAAATGATCGACTGTCATCTTACTCCCCTAAAATGATACTGAGATATTTTGCTTTCAAGTGCTTCTTGGACAGGTTTTTTGTTTTTTGTTTTAGTAAAGTTGCAATAATTATACATGATATATACGGTGTTATGTGCTGTTGCTTTTCCCCCTCGTGAGCACTTCCCAATGACCTCTAACAGTTGGAAGTATTTTTCTTAATGCCTGCAAAATATTCTACCCTTTGGATTTTCCCACATTTACTATTATTACTAAATTTTGGAAAATTGTTTTGCCATATAAATGAGGGTGAGGTACACCACTTAATTTTTCTAATGGGGGGATGATTCAATCAAAAGGCGTCAATATGAGCTGCTGGGTTCCTAAGGCCGTCTGTGGTCTAATCCTTGTGAGCACCCCAATCACAGGCAGGACGTATGCGGGCAGCACTCGGCATGCGCCGTCCATCCGCTCTCCCTAGGTGGTGGTCTCGATAAGAGGCAATGCAGAATCCCCCAGGGCATTCCCCGGTGGTCTGGCCTGGGCAGGCTGCACAGTTTTCGTGTTTGGAGCAGGACCATGAGGGGCGTGTGTTTGGTTCACATGATTTTTGTCCTTTGTAGGGTTGCTTTCACCCAAGTGAGGGTGGGTGTTAGGCTGCAGACCTGTGTTAAGTGAATTTCTACCTCTTCTAGCAGGACACAAGGACGTCTGCCCAGTGCGGCTGACAGTGAGCTAAGTATCCACAGGAGCAAGTTCAAGTTCAGGACATGTGTGCATCTCTTGTCCAATTGGTTTGTTTTAATTTATGAGCACTGTGAGTCTTCTAACTGATCATAGTTCCATCTCTGATATAGACACTGGGAGGTGAAATGACAGCTCACCTCTAGCAAGCATATGGAGCCCTCTGGAATGCCCCTTTGTGTGCTCTCCTGCCCCTGGGCTGTTTCCTTTCCCATCATGCCCTTCGGTGGCATTCCCTTGTGGGCTACTCCCTCCCCCACTCCTCCGTGGCTGTGATAGCAGTGTACTAAAGCATCCAGCTGAGAGACCCAGTGTGGGATGACACCCACCCCAGGCTCTGCTTCCAAGCTGTGGGCCCTGGGGTGGGGCTGCATCTTCTGGGTGCAGGTGCACCATTTCTACAGATGCCTCTTGTAGACCAAGGGCTCTGCTCCCTCAGGTGCTTGTTTTATTCCTTGTTTTCTAAGTACTCTTAGAGGCCACCTACAGGTCTTTGTGGACCGGAGTGAGATAAAATAATTAGCAAGAGAATAGCCCTTGCCACACACAAATGAAATACATACCTCTATGTGAAGAAATAGAAAATGAAGTCTTCCATTCACCTAGTTTTTAACTAGGGACTAGGGGACACGAGCGGTTCAGTTCCAGAGGAAGTCCACTGAGGTTGGAGATGGGGTGAGAGAAATGCAGTGACTCGATTTTGGGTTTGGGAAGCATCAGCTTGTGATGCTGAAAGGTTGCTTTGAAAATCAGCAGTTTTCTTCAGCAATCTAACTTCTCTTTCAGCTGAAATCTGGTGACTTCACAGTTTGTTTCTACAGCTGATTGGCCACGTTGCAGCCTAGTAAGAACGTATAAGAATCAGCCCAACTTAGAGGAAGAACCTTCAGGGGGAAGTGTGTTAAAGCTCTGTGTGTGTGGTGGGGTGGGGGGGGGTTCTTCTTGTGAAATCACTATAAACTCTGAATGAAAAAATAAAAATGACCTCCTGCGGGAATATTGGCTTCTGGCTCTTTGGCCAGAGTTAATATGACCTCATCCAGTGCCTTCTGTAAGTGAGAATCAAGCAAAATGGTTTTAACCCTGATTTGTTCTTACCTGTATTTTTTCTCATTCATCCACTCACTCTCTAATCCCTTGGCTCCACCTGTGCCTCACACCATGGACTGCCTCCTCTCGCCCACGGTACCTGTTGTCTGTGATTCCAAATTAGCAAAGATGAGAGGCAAAACATAGATGGAGCAACGTGTGACAGTACATCTAGGTCACAGAGTGTCCTGATGCCGAAGTTGAGAAACAGGGGGAGGGTCCCAGCTGCCCCTGGGAGACACACACAAGTTGAGGCGGTGACCAAGAGGGCAGTGGTATCATTCTTAAAAGGAGGTTCCGCTCAGTCTTCCAGTCCAGCCACACTTCCCCACTTCCTTAGATGTAGCCTCATTTTTGCAGGGTTGGGCAGCCCAGGGCAAATGCCTCTGAGGGCTGTTAAAAATGTTGTTCTGTGGTTTTCCCCGAGTTTGGGAGGAATCCAGATTGTGGATTCTTTGTCTTAGATGGGGGATTGCAGTTGTGAGTGCCCCATGTTAGCAGAGGGGAGGGAAAGGCTCGAACCCCCAGAAGCCCGCCCCCTCTGAGTGGTAACTGATTTACGAAGACTGCTGTGTGTCAGGGCGGACGGCGGTGCTGCAGAGCTGCTCAGACAGCCGCAGGTGGTATTGCCTAAGGCGGAGCATCACGCAGTCATTGACGTCACCGCGTGGCCTCTCTCTGGCTGTAAACGAGCAAGCAGCTGTGCACAAATTCTACTATGTGACTCAGGAAGTAACATTTCATGGTGGTGTTTTCATTGAGCTCTAGGCAAGTGCTTTCTTTTGAAAAGAAAACAAACCTGTCTATCAACATCAGATTACGCCTATAAAGATTAAACCTGCAAATTCTGTCTTTAGCCAATATTTCTGCAGTATCTTGTGAGGTGAGGGCCAGAACTCTTTCCTTCTAAAGTAACTGAACATGAATTCTCAATAGTCATTACTTTCTCACAGTCATCCATATCTTGAAGGCTTTCTTTTAGGAGTGTGTTTATTTTGTGAAGGAAGGCTTTCAGATGTAGCCTTTGTTATAAAAGGAATACCTACGTAGATTAGTTATAAACCTAGAATGAATTGCCTTGCTTGCTGAAACAGGAAGAGATTTGCTCAGTAAACAAAGGCACAACCAGCTCTGACGTTGGCGATGAAGGAAGTAGCTGATAATCCCTTTTTGGGCACGGGAGAGGGGAAAACGGGGAGCTGTTGTGTTCCACAGGCAGGGCTGAGGGCTTGACAGCAAATGGCTTCATGCTCTTGTGCCAACTCCTATCAACTGGAAATGGTGCCTGGAGTTCTGATAAGGATTGTGGGGACTTGCTGGGAAGGTTCTGGAAAGAATTTTATGGCAGATTAGTGTGATCTGCCATGCTTGGAGAGGGTGACTGGGTATGTGAGTGAAGCTCACTGTGCCAACGGGAGGATAGGGTTGGGGGTGGGGGGAGCATTGGGAGAATAATCTTTGTTTATTTGATTTTGAAAGACTCTAAAGTTTTCAGTGATATTAGTGGCACCTTGACCCTCCCCCCTCATTAGTTACTGATATTCTGAGCTTGAGAGGTAGAAACTTTACCTAGGAAAAATCTGCAGTTTAGATGCCTCTTCGCTAAATCCTGGATAAACTCCTAGGGCAAGGTCTATTTTAAGATCAGAAGAAACCTTTCTCCTTATAATACTTTACAAGTCAAATCTGGCATATAACAACTTCACCGGTCTTATGACAAGAAATCGTGTGCTTCTCTTTCATTTATTATTAGCAACAGGACTGTTTTTTATCCAAACGCTGTAAAACAGGCGTGGAAGGTTGGTGGACTGCACTTGGAAAGACCTGGAGAGACCTGGTCCTGGTGTTGCCCCTTCTTGGCTATGTCTGCTTTCTCCCCTGTAAAACGGGGGCACTTCCCCACATTGTCAGATTGCGGTGAGGGTTGCAGATCGTATGATAAAGCTCCTAATGTAGTTCCCAGCACTTGGTACATACACAATACCTGGGAGGTGTTGTTATAGTAGAAGCTCTTTGAATGGTTCCCAGTCAGCTTGTTGGGTTAATCAGTGATCTCCGTCACTGCTGAATAGCCACATGGCTGAAGCCTAGGACACCTTGAACCTAGCAGGCCAGTGCAACCTGGAGGCCGGATCCACCCTGCACCTGTTTTTGTAAATAAAATTGAATTGGAACACAACTATGCCCTTTCTTTTGGATAGGTCTGCGGCTGCCCTCCTGATGTAATGGTGGAGTTGAGTACAGAGGCTGGATGGTCAACAAGGCCTAAGTTATTTTCCATCTGGTCCTTTTCAGAAAATGATTGTCTCCCCTGACTCTAGTATAGAACTGCGCCCACCATATGGGTTGTGTGCTTACCAAGTCAGTGTGTTATTCACAAATCTCTTTATGCCTATTGTTGTTGCTATTCTAATTATATCATTTTCATTATAAATTATGTAAACTGATGAAATAAGAGATCAAAAAGAATATTGTGGGAGATTCTGCTGTTTGTTCCCAGATTCCTAGTTTCTTCCCTTCCTTTGGCAATAGAATCTCAAGTTTCAGCTAGATGATGGCCACCAGTAATTGACTTACATTTCTAGGCTCTCTTGCCGCTAGGCATGGCCATGTGACTGTGTTCCAGCCAGTGGGAAGTGAGTGGAAGCTTTGCATGCAACTCTAGGCCATGACTCTAAGGTAAACAGAGTGCCCTCTGGCTCCTTTTCCGCTCCCTGCTGGCTGCAATGTGGATGGAGTAGCAGGAGCTGAGTAACTGTCTTGGTGATGTTAAGGGGGTCTGAGCAACGAGATGGAAAGAGCCTGGGCCCCAGCATGTGGAGATCCCATGTAGCCCAGGACCACTCTGCTCTGCTGGACAAGGGAGAAAGATGAAGCAGTTTCTTGTTTAATCCACTGTCACTTTGACATTTGAAACAATATAGGTCAACTTATATCTTAATATGTAACAGCTGTTTACCTCTATGAAACCAAGTTGAATACACTGGAATTAGTAATGGCAAGTTGCTAATAAATACTGCTTTTTTAAAAAAGTGGACAAAACAACTAAAAAGGTTGGTGGAGGGACGAGCATAAGAATCACCTTTTATGTGGGTTGTCTGATGTATTAAATTCTTCCTCCTCTTTAAACTAGAAATCAGAGATAATCCATGGGACTGTATTTTATGCGAGGACAGCAGTTTCTGTCCCAGTCGGCAGTTTTGGAACACTCACCGCACGGATACATAGTGAGGTTTCTTGGATGGAGTTGACGCCCCGAGAGTGCACTGCTTGGACCCCAGTCAGCCTTCAGGTTGTTCCCCAAGCATAAGGATATTCATACCAATTCCTTGTCAGTGTGGTGGAATTAATGGTAATCTGCACTATCCTAGATAAAGGAAGAAGGAAGTTAGCTGGTACTAAAAAGCAGCTTAAAATGGACCATTGTTGGCCATCTATAAGTATACGGAAGCCCTTTTAAACGCCATGATGAAAATCTGAGAAAGGAGGATTTACCTCCTCCCAGCCAACTGGGCCCTGAGGCAGGGTAGCCCTCTCTGTTTTTGGTAAATTTACCTTTACTTTCTCACCCCATCTCTGGACTCCACTGCAGCTCATGTTTTCAGTGAAATCATAGGTCCTGGATTTGACCAGACAGAGAATTCCTAGTTTCTGTTTTACTGAAAAGGAAGAAGGCAGTGAAAGCCGTGGCGACAAGGCCCCCCTCACAGATGGCAGGGCCCCTGCTCTGGCCTTGCCCTCACCGAAGGCCTGGAAATCAGCGATCTGTTGTAAAGGAAAGACGAAATTCCTCAGACGGCTCTGAGTTTCTCTGTTATGGGACTGCGAACGTTGGCATAACCTGGATTTGACATCTCACATTTTCAACATGCTCACAGCCTCAGAAAATGGAAGTGCCTGGGTTTTTCTCAGCTTGTTAGGAGGTCTGTTTGCCAGGAACCTTTTTCGGTCTGAGAGCTGATTTTTTGCCATTAGTGCTTTAAGTGTCGCAAATAGCTACTAAGATTCTCTTTTAAGGGATATTGCCAGCTTTCAATATTTCTCTTTCAAATTAACATCAATTTCTAAATCTCCTCTTTATATAAGAAAGTAAATGTTGCTTACTTCATTAAAGTGGAGGACTTTACTCAGTGTTTTCCTAAATTCAGCTTCTCAAACAAACATGTGAGTGGATAGCTGATTACAAAATCCTCGAGCAGAAGGTGTTGATTATCTCATCCAGGGCTCGTGGGGCCTCTGATTTGCTGAGATGTTTCAAAAGTGGTGGGGCATGTTCCAGAAAACGTTCAGTGTCCAGTCGGGTCCAGCCCCTTCTTTGGCAGACCCGGAAACCCAGGTTCTTCCAGTGGGTTCCTCAGAACCCGGCATGGAGTGACGTCTTTAGTCACGGTGCTGACCTGCATATTTTTATAGTCCCACATTCTCTAGCGTAATTTGTTAAAAGAACATTAATTTTATTTGCTCTTCTGATTCCTAGAAGTCAGTTGATAACAGATTTCACAGAGTTGATTCATTCCTGGCTTCTTTGGCAATATAGTCAAAGGGAACTGAATTTTTAAGTGGACCTAATCAGATTGAGCCTCTGGGGTGTCTCCTGGCTATGACATGTACAGGGCTCACTCAGACGCCACGTTGGGAGTGGACAGTTTGGTTAAAGAAATGTGAACTAGAAGGTTTAAGGCTTTTGTCTATGATGAGAGAAGCAATGGCGTATATCTAACTTCAAAAACAGTCGCCTTTTATAGATCCCAGTGTTTTTTTCCATTTTTTAAAAAATGCATTATGGTTACATGAACTAGAAAAAAAAGAAAAAATATGCGTGGTAGATTGAGTTCTGATCAAAGTATAACTCTCAAGCATAGAATGTACTCAAAGGTAGCAATTAAAGGGTATATAATATGTATATAGGTATATCTATCTCTGTCTTTTCTTTTTTGCCTCTTAAGTTTTTTATTTCCCAGCCACATAATCTCTGTCTTTCATTGCATGTTTGTTTAAAATAGCCATTGTCATCGTATGGTTTAATAATAGGTGGATTTCTTTGGCCATCTGGCTCCATTGGTTCCATTTTGGCTGTGGTCAGTTCCCTGAAGACTCACCTACACTTGTGAGTACCCCCAAGTAGCTCAGGATAAAATGTTTTAGCACCACACAATTGATCTACTTAGTGGGATAGACCCAACTCGTAGAACATCCAGCTCCAGTTAAATGCTATTTCACTGTAGTTTTGTCCTTATGGTTCTGGATGGTTCTCACCTGGGAAAACTAAGTAACTGAGGTTGATCAAAGAGCTGTTTTATCTCACCAGAGGATCTTACCAAGTCTATTTCATGTAGCTGAATTATAGAGTACAAGGAGAAAATGAAACAGTAATAAACTGTGTGTGTCACAAACAAGAAGGCATTTAAAATTTTACCAACTGGACTGGTGAATCCAGTAATCAATGTCCTAGGTGAAAGGAGTAAGGAGTATGGATTTAACACTGTGCCCGAGGGAGGTGGTAGGTATGAACTACACACAGCACTTTCCTTGATGTCTGATTTAGGGAAGCTGACTTCCTAGAAATGGCTAGGATATTGGGCAAGCAGGTCTCCAATAGGCTTGGCAGATTTTCCGTGCATAAAGCACGTGTGGCGGCGGTTGGGTTCTCCTGAATACCACTGACTGGAACTTGAACTCTAGAGGCAGAGATGAATACCTGCGACGGGTACAAGTGAAGGAGGATGGCATAGATGGGCAGATAGCTTTCTCCCTGACATGAGGTACAGCCTGGATCATTCAGATCTCATTTGTTCCTACTGAATGACATTTCACAAAGGAATACTACAGTAATCTTTAAGGATAAGGTGAATGGAAATGAAATGTTGGAGGAACTTTTTGTTTAAAGATTTTATTATTTTTAGAGAGAGCAGGGGAAGGGAAAGACAGGGAGAGAAACATTGATGTACAAGAGAAACATGAATTGGTTGCCTCTCATACGCCCCCAGCTGGAGACCTGGCCCACAACTCAAGCATGTGCCCTGACTGGGAATCGAACTGGGCCACCTTTCGGTTTGCAGGATGATGCCCAATCCACTGAGCCACCCCAGTCAGGGCAGAGAAGCTCTTTAAATATGTGTTTTCAAGAACTCTTTTAATCTTCAGATATAAAACACACGATGACTGTTATCATGGTAATTAGAAATGCATTGACGCATTTTCAGTTCATTATTAGACAAATTCCTACTTTCAGTTCATTATTAGACAAATTCCTACTTTCTTTCCGTGACTGTGACAAAGTGGGGAAAAGCATTCCTGTAGGAACTCTCTTTAATCAGACAGACTACACAGTGTATTAATTTTTATGACTTTATTTTCCTAAAGAACCTATTACTAGGAGAAATAACTGTTCTTGAAATTGGTCCTCACACCAGAGTGTCAAGCACCACATGCCCTCCCTAAGCCAAAGACTTCTTCACGGTAACGCATTCCGTGTACTGTATCCGTTTCCGCCTGGGCTGTCACGTGGCCCTTTCTAGTGTGTGCCCTGCACACCCCCAAGTCCATACTCATCTCCCCTGCATGCTGTTATTGAGTATTGCATTCTACTTATTAACACATGCAATATCCATCAGTAGCTTCTTGCTAAAATCCACTTTTGAGGGAGGCTGGTGGCAAGTTTAGCAAGCATTGAGACATCACGATGAGGTTCACGTTTTCTCCGTGACTGACAAGAATGATCCTCTCAGAAAGGGTGTGTTCCTCCACATGGCTGGCTTAAAAATGAAGATAAATGAGAGATGGACTCTTACAAGAACTGAAGTAGGAATGCAGCCTATAATTTTACAGTCCAGCATCTTGAGTGAAGACCTCAGTAACAGGTGGCCACTAGCTCCACATTTGCTGTATTCCAGGGTACCCTCCAATCACAGACTGACAAGAGCCTTGGCTGGGTGGTTCAGTAGGTTGGAGTGTCATTCCATACTACAAGAGGTGGCGGTTTTGATCCCCTGTCAGGGTACATACCTAAGGTCCGAGCTTGGTCCCCAGTCAGGGTGCATATGGGAAGCAACGGATCGACCTTTCTCTCTTACATCAATGTTTCTCTCTCTCTCCCCCTCCCTTCCTTTCTCTTTAAAATCAATAAACATATCCTTGGTTGAGGATTAAAAAATAAAATAAAATGTTTGTTAAGAAAAAGACTGACAACAGAGTCTTCAAACAAGATCAATTTTAATAGGCCTTAATAATAAAACACTTTGGAGGACGTGATTGTTCACTGTGTTTGGGTTGTATGTACCCGTTCAGCCCAGTGAAACGGGTAAGGTCTCTGAGAAACAAAATGAGGACTTACATTGTTGATGGAATTTGCTCTGAAAGAAACATATCCTTGAGTATTGTCACAGAAGTGTAAGTTTCATGTAACTAGGCCAAAGGGGGGAAAAGCAGGGAGGGGACAATCACTTTTGAGTCCAACTACAGTTAAACCCTGGATTGTAGTCCGTTGGAAATTGCGGGTCCCAAGCAGAATGCAAGGAGATACTTATGTCCTAATTAGCCAGCTTGCTTCTTGATAACAATTTCTGTTTTCCTCGAGAAACGTTTCCTGACTCTCAGATATTGCCCCTCCTTGAGGGACAACATAGAAACCTTTTCTTCCCTCGGGGACAGTGACTGAAGCAGATCTGGGCAGTCCCAAGCGGAAGGGTGTTTAATCTCCCACAGGTCTCAAGTAGGGGCTTGCTCTGAGCTAGTAATGGAATTTAAATTGTTCATGCCCTGTGTTATTGAAGTCTAGATGCTGAAAAGTTAACAAAATTGAAAACTCTGGAAAGTAACTTGTAACTGGCACCTGACCATAGAAACTAGAACCATGTAAGAAGTGAGGTGATGGCGTCAGCTGAGCGCCAGCCTTTCAGTTCTCTTGACAGGTAAGTGGTGGTCCCTGTGCTGGGAAGTGGCAGAGCAGAGCCTGGGATGGAGGGGACGGGGCCGGGGGGGCATTTTCACCAAGTGGCTGGTCTCCAATTCACTTAAAACAGTATTAAAAGAGGAGAGAGCACCCCACAGGACCCCAAGTTGCCCCAAGGGAGGTGGGGCTTGGTTTCTGGGGGCAGAAGAAGCCGGCACTTAGCTGGCGCCTCCGGGTCCCTGGCCGCGGGTGGAGTTGCTCACGTGGCTCATTGGTCTGAGAAAGCGATCGCTTCCAGTGGAGGGCTATGTAATTTCTTAATCTTGCGTTTGCTTTTTTTAATCCTCCAGTTGACACATCTTACTTACTTTGTCACGGTTCTGATGCTGTGTTTGTGCGGAGACACATACCTGTTTCTATTTTGTGTCTCTGCTTGCACACACACATGCACACATACACATGAAGGAACATATTATGTGTCCACAGGATTAAAAAGAATTCTAACACATCGTACTAAGAAATGTTAAAATCTGTAACTGGATACTGACTGACCTTTCTAAGAAAAGTTCGGCCGGACTCACCATCAGCAGATGTTCGCCACCAGCACAGAGCATGAGACTGTTAGTCACCAGCGGAGAATGAACAGGCCGCGGGGCTCCGGGCCAGGCGTATTTATAGGTGTGGGAGTGCAAACAGCTGCTGGCCATGGTTGCCGGGTGACCACTGAGGTTAGAGCAAGCCCCGCTTTTTAAAAAGTTTGTCCATATGGGACGTTGGCATAATTCACTTACTGAAAAATACTGTTTGGCTTCCATTTCCAATCCCTATTGACTAAAAATAAAATCAAATAATATGAAATGATGTACATTTTCTGGAGGCAGTCATGACAGCATGCTTCCCAACCTCTTTGGAAATGATGATTGCAATTTGAGTCCTTAGGGAGATGGGGAACCTAAAAAGTGACTAGAAACGGGTGTGTGTGTGTGTGTGTGTGTGTGTGTGTGTGTGTGTCTGTGTGTGTGTGTTTAAGAGGAGACAACAATGTCTGAAAATGCTTTCCAGTGGATTAAGGTCGCCCAACAAGAACAAAACAGGGACTTCCCTTTCGCATGGGAAGGTTGAGTCCTGTGAGAGTGTCGTCTGCAGAGGGCACTCCTGGGCCCCATGGGGAAGTCAAGCACTGGGACCTGCGTTTTGCCAGAAGGAATTCCACACAAACTACTGATTTCTAGTTAAGGAAACTTTTAGAATAAATGAGGGATATTTCCTAATTACCTAATTTTGAAAGCAGTTTAACTCTTCATTTCCAGGGGAAAATTTGAAAAAAAAAACTATTTTATATACATGAAAGTGAGTTTCCAAATTTTTTGGACCATTTGCCCATTTTTTTAATATATATGTATATATGTATGTATGTATGTATATGTATATATGTATTCATATATATATGAGTACATAGTAATTATTGCTGATATTTAATGTATAGAAACATTCATATGAGTGAATAAAATCATACATAATATCACTAAATAACCAGTTAGTTATTGATATTTTCTTCTTTGACATTTGTTCATTGTTTACATTCATTCATTGTTAATATTCATTCATCTATTCACTGTTTCATGTGCTTCATACATGTCAAGCTGTGTTCGCTGCTGAAGCCAGAGCCATGGCTACGAATTCTTTCCTGGAATTCAAATTCTCATAGGGAGTCAACCTTGCAAACGTGCATGGACGACAGTTTATAACCACTACAGAAGAGAGTGCTGTACAGATGGGGTGGGGGGGCAGGTGGAGAAGAGTCCGTGTGAAGTGCACACCGAGTGCTCACTTCGCCCAGTGCCTGGCCCCTGTGGAGAGCCCAGCCCGTGGCAGCCGTGACCGTGGTTGCCGTTCGTGCTCTGGAGTCCTTTTGTGGGTCCTGACCTACAAGCAGCAGAAGTGGTGGAGAGAGAAAATGGGAATCTCAACTCCTTGTTCCTTAGTTTCACCTGGGAACCAAAGCTGCGTTTCAGATAGTTCTGTTTCTGTAGCTTGGCCTTCAAGAATTCTGTATCCATTCCCCTGTTCCTGCTCCGATGCACTTTCCTACTCATCTTTGCAGTGATTCCCATGTTCCAGTCCAGAGAGGTCTTCCTGTGTCTGCCCTATGAGCAGTCTCAGCTCCATCTCTTGGTCCATCGTGTATGAGTTCTGTGACCTTGAGCAAGATAGTTAATGTGTCTGGGCCTCCACTTCCTTATCTGTGAGACAGGAATAATAGATAGCACTTCACTTCTAGTTTCGATGTAAGGATTGACTAGGAGAGGAAATTTACAACACAGAGAGCAGTGCCTGACCCCTGGTGTTAGCTATGATGCTTAGTTCTTGCTGCCCGAAATCTCCTTAGCTTGAATTGTTAACCAACCGAATTATTCTCCCTACTTCCATTCTTCTGTTTTACTAAAAAGTGTCACCTCAATAAAACTGCGATACAAGTCTCTATGCAATCTTATTCCATGACTTTTTTTTTAATTACTTTATTGTTGTTCAATTACAGTTATTTGCATCCTCTCCCTCCCCTCCCCCCTCCTCCCAGCCTCCCACCTCCCCCTTAGCTCCCTCCATGTGTCCTCTACAGTGATTCCTGAAAACGCCTCTCCCCATTGTCCCCTCCCCACTCCCCCACGGCCATTGATAGACTGTTCTTAATTTCAATGTCTCCGTCCATGCCCTGCTTGCTTTCTGTCTCTGTTGTTCGCAATCCAGTTAAAGGTGAGATCATATGGTATTTGTCCCTCACCGCCTGGCTTACTTCACTTAGCATAATGCTCTCCAGTTCCATCCATATTCCATGACTTTTTAATAATAGTTGTTTCTACCTCCTGCTTTACATTATACATGATTCCCACCGAAAGTGTAGCACTTTATTTCAAGCCGCAAATGCCAGAAGCCAAACTGAAACGAACTCAAGGCCAGAAGGGGGAATTGGCTCCTGCAAAGGGGATGTCTGTGGCTGCCTTTGCCTCTTGGGGCTGGCAGAACTCAAACCAGATTCATATTCTATTCCCCTCTCCCCCACACTGCTCCTCTCTCTTCCCTCTTTCTCCATTGACTGACTGCTGGTTACCTGCCTCTTGCTGGTAATTATCTCCTCAAATCTAAAGCTCAAGAAGTATGTGAAAGCATTTGAGCTTTAATATACTAAAAAATCTATTTTTGTGCTTTAAAAATAACTTCTCATTATAAAAATGCTTATTGAATTTTAGGTTCACTGTATATTCTGAAAAGATTTATTATCCTATGAAGTGTACAATAATGAAAAGGTTTTCTTCCTATATTCAATCCTCAACTTAGCTTTTGATTTTTTTTCTCCAATAGCCCTAATTAAATGTCATTTTATAGAAGTGAGCTTCATGTATAATGAAGGAGAGAGAGGGGAGAGAAAGAGAGAGAGAGATCCATTGGAGTCTTGTGCAGACTTTCACTTACTGGTTGGGGAGGGTGCCTTAGTCATTGCTAAATCCCTGGAGTCAGAAATGATGAGTGACAGTCATCAATTACCCTCAATGCATGTTTGTTGAACGGAAGGGAAGTGGTACTGAGAGACATCATTTGTTTTATGCCAAGATTTGTTTGTTTCAGCATTACTTTTTGTAGATCTCAAAGACACGGGAACAAAAGAGACGAAACAGGCTGCCAGCACGTGTTCTTACAGAATTACAGTCTATTTTTAAAGAGCACACGAGTATCACACTTATTAGTCTTGTAGCACCCCCTAATGGACAATACTGTGTGCTGGATTCTGAAAGTAAAGTGCATTTTTGTATGTAAGCCATTAAACAGCACAAAGACTAACTTGTCTTTTAATGTAAAATTTAAACAGTGTTTTTGTTAAGTATCTTTTTTAAAGAAAAAAGGTACACAATAATTTAAAAGGCAGCATGAAAGAAAGTAAAATCCTTCAGATCCCAGTTGGACCACATGAATTATTTGGTTCATTCCAAAACTCACCCTTTTTTATTCGTACATTTCCCACAATTAAATGACCTCAAATCTGTTTGATCCTTTCAGAGCTTGCTTTTAGGACTTGTTAGGACGAGAGCAGCATTTAGTCTAGGATTAATTATTCTTTGTAACTGAGGCAAAACCCTTCTGAGTACCCGATGCCCATGAATTTGAGGCTTTCCAGTCTGGTCTGTAGGACCAGGTGTCACTCTGGCCTTGTGTGAGCACAGGACTCTGTTCCCTCTTGTCCTTTCTATGGCTTGTTCCCGCCCCCGGGGTCCCTCATACAGGCTCGGGTAGCCCTCAGGTGATGGCCCCAGGGATCCCCTCTGATGGTCAGCATTCTCTCTGCAGGCTCTAGTCTCCCACACGCAGTCCTGCCAACTCTGGCCTCTTCAGAGCCTGAGTTCTAGCTCCTCCTCTCAGGTGGTCACCAGCATGCATCCCTCCTGCTCCATGGCCAGAAACCCACGGCCGTGAGCACTCACGGGTCTCTCAGGGATCGCTGGCCTGCCTTGCATAGTGCCGGGGGTTTTGAAAACCATTGTTTCACATATTTTGTTTTTTCTTTTCTTTTTCTCTCCCTTCCCCTTCCCCTTCCCCTGCCCTCCCCTCCCCCCCTCCTTTTCCCGTCCCCTTCCCTTCCCTTCAGTTGTTTCAGATTGGAGGGCAAATTGGGTCCCTCACAGACTATCTTGCCCCCAAACAAAGTCTCCTTTTGTCTTCATTTTTGAAACGGGGAATTCTCCCTAACTTTCTTGCAGTCATTCAGGGTAAGAAACACCTGCCTCAGAAACACCTGGGACACTCATTAAAAACGCAGATTTCTGAGCTTCCCCCAGCTCTGCTCCACCAGACTCTGGAGGGAGGCCCAGATGGCCGCTGTTGAAACAGTTCAGTGCCCTGGGTGTTCACAGTTAACTCAAGGATTTCCTAGAACAGCAATTTTCAATCCATATGGCTGCTAGAAGTTATAAAACATGCAGTACCTGACTATTTAGTCATGGGCACTGATATCTTTTCCCTTAGATTGTCAAATTAAAAAATGAAAACAGCTAACACAACAATAGCCATCCAGTGTGGGTGAGTCAAAATTATACCTATTTTTTTGGTCAGATTGGCAAAAAATATATTTTTTGGTGTGTCACAGAATTTTAGTAATTAGTTTGTGTGTGTCATGAGATGAAACAGGTTGAAAATTGCCCACCTAGAAGGATTTGGGCCGGACCACCTAGTGTATATGCCTAAGTGTATTCTAACAGGAACATGGAGGCAGGACGAAGCGGTGTCGGGTTGAAGTTCTGCTGGGAGGCCAGAGCACCTTATATGAGGCAAGGTGAGGCTGCTTGTCTGAGGCGTCATCTTCCTAATGTCTGTTCCCTTAGGCAGGAGCGTTCCACCTGCAGCCCAGGATGGTTGTGAATGTGGCCCAACACAAAATCATAAATTTACTTAAAACCTTTTTTTTGGCTCATCAGTTTTTGTTAGTGTTTGTATATTTAATGTGCGGTCCAAGACAACTCTTATTCTTCCAGCGTGGCCCAGAGACGCCAAAAGGTTGGGCACCACTGCTGAAGTTTCTCAGGCAGGTGAAACCCTGAATTGGTTCTTTGGTAAATAAATGTTTATCTTTTTTTTTTTAAGATTTTATTTATTTATTTTTAGAGAGAGGGGAAGGGAGGGAGACAGAGAGGGAGAGAAACAGTAATGTATGGTTGCCTCTCACATGGCCCTCACTGGGGACCTGGCCTGCAACCCGGGCATGTGCCCTGACTGGGAATTGAACCGGGACCCTCTGGTTCCCAGCCCGCGCTCAGTCCACTGAGCTACACCAGCCAGGGCCTAAATGTTTATCTTGATCATGCAGAATGTCTTTTGTTAAACATCTGTCCTTCAGGGGTTTCTTTTCTTTTCTTTCTTTTTTTAAGAAGGATAAGTAGCTAAATGAATCTGTCAGGGCCATACTTTTGGTACCTTTTTTTTTTAAAGTACCACACAGCTGCAGATTCTTGGGCAAAGCCCACTTGAAAGGTGGCGTGGCCATGAGGCACTTGCGGCTTCTTGCTTGGAACCACTTCAGCGGGACTCGCCAGGAGTGCTGGGTGTGGTGATCACAAGGGAGGAGCTCTAAGGGGTCCTTCTCTCTTGGCTGGAATGTGCAGGAGTTTCACTTCGTAGTGAAGACATGAGTGAAAGAGAAAGCTGAAGGAAGGAAGAAAGCAGGTGAAGAAGGAAAGAAGGACGGACAGTAAGAAGGACAGACAGATGAACCAAAGAATCTTACTTCTCCTTACCTGGCAAATGCATGTTCTCTCTGAAGCTAAGGAGGGAAAAAATAAACCGTGGACTATTAACACTGAAGCCACTAGTAACCACTTTTCTCCACTGGATGACCTTCAGTCATACGAGAGTTGAATACTGTTTGGTGAAGAACTTGGTAAAGCTTCACACTGTTTTTAAGTCCCCTTTTATGTTCATTGGGCCTTACTGAGCAGGTTGATCAGCGTAAGGGATGGTGGGAAGACAGCCGCACACACCATGTAAAAGATCTCTTTCCCAAGCACTATCCAGGAGTCACAGGAGATCCTTTCTCTAAGCTCTCTAGGAAAACCTAGAATTTCCTTCTGGAGCAACTCAGTGTGTGTGTGTCGTCTGTATTAAACGTCAACCAGCCACCAGGCATGAATCTCAGTTTCCTCTGAGTGGATCCTGCACATGTGGGTCTCCTTTTTGCCTAGAGAGATGGGTCCTCCAGGAGGCCAAGTGGATGTGGGTCAGTCACACCTTATTCCTTCCAATTCTAGAAAGGAGCAGGGAGGAACGTCAAGTGCTCCTTCTCATTCTAAATTACAGTATTGGGTCTCTTCAAAGAATGTCATTGAATTTATTCATCCTTTGAAGAGGGCTCACGTTTAAAGGAAAAAGAACTACATTGGAAATTAGAAGTCTCGGCCTCAGGTCATGGCTCTGCCCCAAATTAGCTGAGGAAAGTTGGGTGTCACTTTCCTCATCTCTAATAATCATTGATGTCAAATGCTCCATCTCGTTCTATATGAATTACAATACGTATTACATACCTTTATTACCTAAATTGAGTTGTGGTGTCATAAGCTCATGGTAGACTATATATAATGGAAGATGATAGAAATGTACGCTCCAGCAGAACTCAGAATTAATCACTGGACGGTTTAGAGCTATACAAACCTCCCAGAGAGTGACTCGTTGGGGTCCAGGGTTCGTTTGAAGAAGTGTAGAGTGACGTCTCTTTGATCTTGAGTTCAGATTTTCCTTTTAAATCGTACATATTCTATTAAGTTTTATTCAGCGCCATCTATACATGTATTGTTATCTCAACCACCTACCACTCTTTCAAAATCTATTTGGTTAGAAAATATCTTCAATTTGTACACAATAAGCTTCTCATTTCTGTTGCTGATTGTAACAATAACTCAAATACCCATTAGAATTATTCCTAGTTGTTATGTTAATATAAATGTTAGTAACAATGGAATTTATTGCCCCAAAATACTGTCACAGGAAGCTTTTTCTAAAGGGGAGAAATTTAATATAAATGAAAGCGTCTTCTTATGGCTGTGGAAATTATTCACACATTGAATGTTTTCTTGTCTCTTTTTCCCACCGAGTGATGGTACCTGTAGACACAGAAAGGAGCAGTGCTACAGGTGCTCAGTTCTCGTTGGTTTGAACGGCCATACTAAACACACTGAATATAATGTGAGACACAGTGGGGGAACTTGGTAACTTTTTACTGAATGAGGGAATAAGGAAAGGATGGATGGATGCTGAGGTTTTTTCGTATTGATTTGAAGTCCACTGTGAACATAGGTATGGTCCTTAAGTACAAAACAGAATTTTTAGTTACTTCATTGTATTAAGTACCTTAAGTTGTATGTAGACTTTGCTATAACATTATCTCCATGCAGATAACTTCGGTGATTTTAGGGGTTTAGTATTAGACTAGCTCCTCTTCAATTTTAGGGACTTCCTTACTAGAGTAACAAGATATGTGTACAAACGTGGTGTCACTTCCGAGACATAGACCCTGAAGCTAGTCTAGCAGGGCCCTAAGCGGGGCGGGTTTGAACTGACATAGTCTCATGATGAGTCAGGATGGCAAGAATGGGAGTTGAACTTCATGTCATTGTAGTTGTAGGCAGTGCCCTCTATTTGCTTGTGTCTTCCTCCTGTGGTGACTGTCACTAGTTTTTAGCTCACTGAAGTTCCTGGGGGAAAATGAGGGCTGGGCCACAGTATGTGCTTGGAATATGCATTGCACTCAACAAATGTTGTGATGAGGATTGGGAAAATATGAGGTAATGTGAGATCCTGGCGAGTTTAAGAATTTTCTGTAGAGTTGACCAATCATAGTATATATTGAAAATTCGCGGTTGGTGTTGATGATGGTGATGAGGATAAGATTAATGCCAAGGTTTCTTTTAAAATAGTGGCTTCTCCATTCTTAAGGTTGGAGGTTCGAAGTGTTTCTAACAAGTCCCGCGGAGCCTTGTATGACCTGGCCCACCTGCTACCTTCCCCGCTTTGTGCAGTGGTGTGCTTCGGGTTCACTCTGCTGCAGGCACACAGTGGTTCAGAGCAGTGCTGTTCTCACTGCAGAGCCTTTGCGTGTGTTGTGCATCGTTCCTTCAGGAACTCTCTGAGCCCTTATGGTAAACTCCTGCTTATCCAGATTTTAGCTTCAGATGACTTTTTCAGAGATGTCCAAACCCTATACCTCTCCCTCAGCCTGTCCCTCGTTGCATCTGGGTAATTGTGTAGCTAGTCGTTTAGCCTGTGTCTCTGCTCTTGGCACCTGGGCTTTGTGGGGCAGATATCGGCTTGTTTACCTCTGCACAGGGCTTCGCCAGAGAGCGTGGCCAACAGTATGTGCTCAGTAAGTATCTGCTGAAGCCAATGAATGTCGAATCATCCAAAGTTCAGTTAAATTTTTTGTTTTCTTTTTTTTCTCTCTTTAGCTGGGAAGTTGTCAATTCCAAACCAGATGAAAGACCCAGGCTCAGCCATTGTATTGCAGAATCATGGATGAATTTCAGCATATTTCTTCAAGAAATGTCTCTTTTCAAACAGCAGAGCCCTGGCAAGGCAAGTGTTGTCGTATAGGAGAATTACTGTGTGCTTTAAAACGTGCGATAAACTGAGAAACAAATGAACTAACTTATTGTATCAGCGTGTGAGCTCTCTCCAGTTCAGCTTAAAATTTTCTGGAACACATGCCACAGAAGTTGGCGTCAGCGAAGTTCAGAAACAGTGGGGCGTCGGCATGAGAAAAACTTCAACCTTATGTCTTAAAATTGGATTGGTTTTCTGTTTTTTACTGCATTTTACTATATATTTATCTAGCTCCTTAATTAAAATGAATGGTGGTTAGTCTTGCCATCCAGACCAAGAATAAAAAATATCCTACTAAAAATTTCAGTTTCTGGTATTGAGCCTGGTCCTGAAGTTGAAGGGAGATGGAATGAACACACAGTCCTTTGGAGGGGCTTTCGGAGATAATTGAGTCTCACTTTTAATCTAAAAAGTGGAGTTTCTTACATTACTTGTTTAAGAAATAAAACCTTTGACAAAAAATTTACAGTGGTTATATAAATGGAATGAGTATTTTTCCAAGTAGGACGAAACCCTGCGAGGAGAAGAGTCCTAAGTGGTTTGAAAGGGATCGCACGGAGAAGCGCATGCACTGTGTTATTTTTGTGCGTAGAGGCAGCTTCAGCTGCGTCCCGACAGCCAGGGGGAGGTGCAGAGCCATCAGTGGGCCCTCGCCTCCCTGTGTCGTGTTCGAGTGTCTCTATAGGAGTATCGGTGTTTACAGTCCCTCTCGTGGTACCATGTACAGGCACTCTCTTAACTTCAGTACTAGTACTAAGTAGTAGAACTGTGCTGGGACACATTTTGTACATATTAAAGTAGCAAGGTTGTATATGGATAGATTTTTAGAATAGATATCCTTTGAGGGGGTGCATTTTTTGCCTACTTTATCAAAATGATTAAACATTTTTAGTAGATTCTGAACTTAAAGCTTCATTAGATTGCCTTAATAGGCCCCAAGTTAATTAGCTTAAGAGGATGATGCTACAGATTCAGAGGATAATATGAGATCTCTTTGTAAGACTGAATTCTGTGTACATTAATGCTTTTATAGACTTATTTGTTCTTTCAAGTTTTAAGATCTTTCCTCTTCCATTTTCCTACTAGAATGCCATATTCTTCAAGGGCCCCTGCTACTTCAGAAATAACTGTTAATTTCGTTTCTCAAGTTCATCCTTTTGAGTAGTTAGTTAATAAACTAGTTCTCCTTTTGGTGAGTTAGTTTATTAACTCCATGCCAAAGAATGAAAAATCAAAGTTAATCTGAATTGCAGACCTCCTTGCTCTTCCTCTTACCAGTTATTGATCAGTTACAAATCCCTTATTTATGTGGTCTTTTTCAGATTTCCTTATTTTCTTTGCTGATTAGTTTAATGTAATACTATAATTAAAACAACAGAAGATAGTTTATTTTTACAATCAGAGTATGGAAAATACGTGAACACTTTATGGGAGAATTTTTCTATCTTTATGTTTAAAATTTTTAAAACAGCCAAGAATTTTGGGGGGGTCATGACTGACAAGGAACGTGATCACATTTCACTGTAGGAATTTCATTTCATTCGCAGTTAGTTTCTAGGCGACATAGAAGGGGCTCAATCTGATATAGTTATGGCCAGAAGGGTTATCCCAGCAGCTCATCAGCTGTGCAAATTACCGTTACATTTGCAGAAATGACTCATTTCTGTAATGTGTTTTGCTGTGTTTATGAATTTCAGTGGGCTTACAGAAGTAAATAGTTTGAACCCACAGATTTAGTTACCAGGCTGCTTTATATTCAGTGAGTAATTCTGAGTAAAAGAAGTTTCAGGGGGCATATAAATCTTTAGTCTCTTGCATCTGGCAGTAACACAGCCCCAGACATGATTAATGGGAGACAGTGTGCTCTGTGCCGAAATGAGCTTCTAGAATGTCAAAATGATTATTACCAAGTGTGAAAATGGACGAAGGCTGGTTGAACACTGCAGTCGTTAGTCAGAACTAAGTGCAAAAGAATACTGAAAAACGTTTGGCACGATGTAATAGATCCATATAGATAAATAACCGGCTGTGCATCCTGTGCTCTGAACTGTCTTGGTGTTCTGCATAACTGTCACATGTTATTTCTTTGATTTCTAGTTTTGTCTCCTGGTCTGCAGTGTGTGCACGTTTTTTATGATCTTGGGAAGTTACATTCCTGGCGTTATACTCAGCTATCTACTCTGTAAGTATGGAACATTTGGCTAGTTTGTGTGATGCATGTGGTATCATTTAATGGTCAACGAGACCTTCCGTAGTTTGGAAGACAAGAGATGAGTTCTTAATTATAAAGAAAGTTGATTATTCTTTAATCTCCACCTATATAATTTTTTTCCTTTTCCTAGAGATCTGTTTATATTTAAAAATTGGAAGAATATTTGCCAAAAGGCAGGGTTGTAAGTGGTTAACTATATTCTAAATTATGTCTTAAAATGATAAATAAGCTATATTTCCCACTCCCACAGATACACAAATATTTTTGCCCTTGTGCATGTTCTGTGCCTCAAAAAGTAATTAAAATCACAATGAGATACCATTAACCAGGATGGTTAAGGTTAAAAAGACTGATCATATCATGCTAATTGGCAAGGCTATGGAGCAACTGGAATTCTCATACCGTTGGTGGGCATGTAGCATGGTACAGCCACTTTGGATATCCGTTTGGCAGTTTTTTAAGAACTACTGCGTGTCCCAGCCACTCCACAGTCAGGTGTGTACCCAAGAAAAATGGAAGCTTTCGTCCCAAAAGACTCATATGCAGATGTTCACAGCAGCTTTATTTGTGGTAGCCCAAAATAGAACACAGTACATATGTCCATCAACAGATACGTGGATAAACAAACTGTGGTATATCCACTCAATGGATTACTGCTCAGCACTAAAAAATCAATACATGCAGCAATCTGGATAAATCTCAGAATAATTAGATTGAGTGGGAGAAGCCAGATTATTTTTTAAAAGTGTATGTTGTCCAAAAAAAATCCAGCCACTATTAATCTAACAAGAACGGTTTGTGCAACTTCGATGTAACCTGTAGCCAAGGAGAATGGACTGGAATGCACACGTGTGAACAATGACAACTTCACTGGTCTAGTCGGTGGGGGCCGTAGACACCACTCAGTGAGCATGTGTACTGTGTGGCTGTCACATTCAAAATGACTGAGTGAGTACAGCAATGAATCTGTATCAGATTTTGTGTTAAGCCTGAGCACTCCTTTATGGAAACTATTTGAATGATTCCAAAGGCCTCAGCTATGGGCAAATGGTGACTGGCAGCTTCATCACAATGATGTGCCTGCTCATGTATCACATCTCATGCAGAGTTTTTTTGTGAAACATCAAATCACCCAGGTGACTCAGCCCCACTACAGCCCAGATTTGGCACTTTGAAACTTCTGGCTTTCCCAAAAACTAAAATCACCTTTGAAAGGGCAGAAGTTTCAGACTATCGATGAGATTCAGGAAAATACAACGGGACAGCTGATGGCCATTGGGAGAACTGTGTGAGGTCCCAAGGTGCCTACTTGGAAGGGAACTGAGGCGTCATTGCCCTATGTGCAGTGTTTCTTGAATCTTGTATCTTCTTCAATAAATAGCTCTGTTTTTCATATTACATGTATGGATACCTTCAGGATAGACCTTATATACTATATTTATTTATGTGTCCTTCAAACTAATTTTTCGTGACCAAGCAGACCACTGGTTGCCTGGGGATGAGGTAGGAGAACTAAGGGAAAGGCAGGACGAAAGGATTAATAGGAACACACGGAAATGTGGGGGTGGTAGAAATATTCACTGTCTTATTGTGGTGGTGGTTTCTTTGTTATGTGCATAGGTCAACACATATCAAATTGTACACTTTATATATGTGCATTTACTGCCTATCAGCTGTAACTCAAAAGTGCTGTAAAAAAGTGTAGATTTCCTGCTTCTCCTGAAAAATACGATTTAGTGCCGCCACCTTTGGATGGCGTGGGCATGCTCCATTTAACTAACCCTCCTATTTCCCTATTTTTCTCACACCAGCTTTTAAAATTTGCACATACCACCTTGGCTTCTAGAGGTATTTGAGTTTGCAGCTCCTATTTAAAAGGTAAATAGGCACGTTTCCTAACCACAACAAAGAAGTAAATATTAGGGAGACAATACAAGCTTCATTTCTTTCTGTATTCCTAATGCATGACACAGATGGCAAATGGTCCGAGCCCAAATTCGTTCTCCCAAATAGAACTCATGTAGCACATCAGCCTCCGGATCTGCCTTGTTCCGCAGGCGAAGGAGAAGAGAGCCAGAGAAGGAGAGTTAATATGGGCAAGGCACGATTCAGACGGTTTGCGTTCGTCTCATTTGTCCTTCACAACAGCCCCCAAATTGTTATTATCCATTATATCCCAATATGAGAGGCAGATAAATAATAACTTTCCCACAGTGCAATGGCATTTAACAAATAAGTGAAACAGTCCCTCTAGGCCTGTTGTTTGGAAAGCATGGAATCTTTGTGGACATTGTGAGGGTGAAAGGATTGAAGGGAGGGAGTTGATCTAATTGCAAGTCTTTGAAAACAGTGACTGTAAACATGGGTGGGTGTGTGTGTGTGTGTGTGTGTGTGTGTGTGCGCGCGCGCGCACATGCACGCAGGATTAAATGTTTTATTATACGGGGAAGAATTGAAATTATAAGCTTATTTTATAGAAGCATTTCCCTGAGAAAAAAATCCTATTTGTCAGTAAGGGAACTGAAATATTTTAACGGAATACAAAGATGTAACCTTTTGGAGTAAAGATCATCTTACCCACACTCTCCTCCTCTTTATATTCCAGTACTGTGTGCCTTTTTGTGTCCACTGTTTAAGTGTAATGATATGGGACAAAAGATATACAGCAAAATCAAGTCAGTTCTGCTGAAACTGGATTTTGGAATTGGAGACTATATTAACCAGAAGAAACGTGAGAGATCTGGTAGGTAAAGTTTGACTTTTAGATTCCACATGGGAAATCAGACCTCAACAAGCTACTATTATGGAATCACCTTCAGTACATTTCAGGGTGTTTCAGTCTTTTCACAGCATGTTACTACAGAAGCTAGTCCCCCGAAAGTGACATAGTCTTTTCCTATTTAGACTTTTATTTTTTTCTGAAACATACAGTAAATTGACTAATTAAATTGTCAGGGGAGGGAGGAAAAGATTCAACCATCCTATATGTGGTGCTCATGATTTACTCACTTTAATTTGCTTTATATTGGGCCGGGCTATTGCAAAGTAAAAATGACACAGGTAGGACTCAGAGTGTGGGCACTGCATGAGAAAAAGCAAGAGAATGGGAAGCAGAAGAAAATACATAGAGGAAAAACCAATGTGATCAACTTTCAGTTTTTCACTTGTCCTGTGACCTTGTAGATTCTCAGACTACAGCAAACATCACAGTGGCCAGGAAGGCTTATTACAGCATAGATTGCTGGGCCCCACTCCAATCCAGCTGGTCCAGGGTAGGGCTCGAGAATGTGCATTTCCAACAAGTTCCCAGGGGGGCAGATGCTGCTAGTTCAGGGACCGCACTGTGAGAACCACTCATAGGGACCATTTCCCTTGGAAATCAGACCCTTGCCAATATGTGAAGCTTGAGCCTTTAATTCTGTCGAAGCTCTGGAGAAAATGAGGAATGTGGGTAAGGGTATGTAATGGATAAAATACACTCTCTAAGCTGGCTGGGAAACTGAAAGCTTCCAAATTTTTTCTCAACAGAAGCAGACAAAGAAAAAAGTCACAAAGATGACAGTGAATTAGACTTTTCAGCTCTTTGTCCTAAGGTATTTTTTTTGTTGTTTAGTTTTCAATTTGTTCCCGTGTAGTTTGACTGTAAATTTATTTACATGCACTAAAGCAGAATGATTTTCCTAATAGACTCCTCCTATTCCTCTAAGATGATTGAACAATTCTGAAAGGAAAATACTCATATGGTTTTTGTTATTCTGACATTGTTGGTGTTAGTATGGAGTTTTTAAAAGATTTGCCACAGGAGTTTACAGTGTGCCGCTGGCATTTGTGTTAACACAGATTAGCCTGACAGCGGCCGCCAAGGAGTTGTCTGTGTCAGACACAGACGTGTCCGAGGTCTCCTGGACTGACAACGGGACCTTCAACCTTTCAGAAGGGTACACGCCGCAGACAGACACTTCTGATGGTGCGTTCACATTTCTCCTTTTCCTGTTGTTATGAGTGCATGCCGACATGTCTAACTCCGTCCACTGCTGAGTGGATAAACAAAACGGGGTGTATCTGCAATGGACTACCACCTGGCTATCAAAATGAGGTACTGACACTTGCTACAACATGGATGAGCCTTGAACACATTAGGCAAAGTGAAAGAAGCCAGACGCACAAGTCTGTATAAGTCTGTTTACATGAAATGTGCAGAATAGGCAAGGCCATAGAGCTGGAAAGTGGCTGTGAGGCTGCTGTGGGGCCTGGGGAAAAGGGAAAGGTGGCTGGTAATTACTGAGTTCCTTTCTTTCTTTCTTTCTTTCTTTCTTTCTTTCTTTCTTTCTTTCTTTCTTTCTTTCTTTGTATGAGTTTCTGTTTGGAGTGATGAAAATGTTCTAGAATTAGATACAGGTGACGGTTGTATAGCTTTGTAAATATATTAAAAACCACTGAATTGTACACTTTAAAGGGGTAATTTTTACAGCATATAAATTATACCTCAAAAGCCATGATTTTTTTGATGAGAAAAAAATCTAAGCAAGTCCATATCCAAAATCTGCCTTAATTTTGAAAACAAATAAATACTGACAGTGAACAAAATGAATGTCTAATATATCTAGTGACATATAGCAAGCTTATAGCAAGCTTGCTAGCTTATAGCAAGCATGGGAGGAGGGGAAGAGAGAAGCTAATCAGAAATATCCAGGGCTAGTTCTCACTAACAGAGACAGAGCTATAGAGGGCAAACTCCCTGAGTTCAAAGCTGACTCCAAGGTTTCTCGTGTTTTTCTTCAAAGTTAGTTTAAAAAATTTTTGAAAACTCTCTTGTTTTTAATAATTAGGTTAAATGCAAGAACACTGTTATTCTAGAGGAAGGAGGGAAGTGGTGCAGGGTTTGAAAGGAGACAGATTAGGGGACTGGGAGACCCAAGTGTTGGCTTGCCTTTGTAATTAACTAACTGTATGTTCTTAAACAGGTGACAAAATTTGTGTGGACTTCAATTTCCTCATCTTTAAAGTGCATTAGAACAAGAGGATCATTGAGGTCCACGGAAGCTCTATAAACTCTCAACATTCACAAGACCTGGAAAACAAACACTTTGTTTTCAAGCATCCTATCCCAGATTTACACAATGAAGGGGAAATAATAACCCAGCCCACAAATGAGACTTCTGTAATTAGATTGAATATTTCAGATCACTGCCAGGAGTTAATAACCATTATACTGAAAAATTTTCTATGAAAAGTGAAAAACAACAAAATCACTGTTTGCCTATGAACCAGGCATTGCTTTCAGATGTCCTGAATCTTAAAAATGTTTCTATGTGTATATATTCAGGACATGAGTTTGGTTAAAATGGCATGGTCAATTTCAGCTATATTTATGGAAAGTCTAATGTTTCCATATGCTCTGAGGTTGGACATGGAAGAGAAGGAGCAATAGCTTCTTCTGATTCATTGCTTTAAACAAACACAGGTGTTACAGATACACAGATAGATCTTAATGGATGCAAATACTAAGCTTGGGGAATATCCCACACCTGCTGTTCCAGATACCATGAAACCTCCAGTTGAAATATTTTTTGTGATCATACATGTCCACATTGGCATAAGCTAATTTCCTCCCCAGGGACAGGATGAAATTTGTGTTTATGGTGAACGTTTAAACTTCAGTCAAAAAGCCTCAAGCTAACATTAGACAGGTTGAATATTCAGTCATTACATACACTGCTTTGTGCTTATGCGGAGTTAAAGATGTAGGTGGGACATGTGGTATTTGTGTACTTGTGGATAGACAGTGTCCCAGATTTGGGAGGGGTCCAACATGTGTGGTTGAGTTGATTTAAACTTTTATTTCAAATTTATGTAGGTGCTTAAACATGAACTTCTGTTATGCATTTCACAGATCTTGACCGACCTAGTGAGGAAGTTTTGTCTCGAGGCCTTTCAGATTTTCCATCTCTAGAAAATGGCATGGGAACAAACGATGAAGAGGAACTAAGCCTCGGCTTGCCCACTGAGCTCCAGAGAAAGAAGGAACCGTTGGACAGCGGTCTCAGACCCAGCAGAGAGAGGCATTCAGCAGCTGGTCTCACTCTTCCTCTGAGCAGTGACCAAACCTTTCAAATGATGAGCAACCTGGCGGGGGATGTCATCACAGCTGCAGTGACTGCTGCTATCAAAGACCAGATAGAGGGTGTGCAGCAAGCCTTTTCTCAGCCTGCACCCAGCCCAGGGGAGGATGCAGACACTGAAGAAGGTGATGACTTTGAACTCCTTGACCAGTCAGAGCTTGATCAGATTGAGAGTGAATTGGGACTTTCACAAGACCAGGAAGAAGCGCAGCAAAGTAAGAAGTCTTCAGGCTTCCTTTCAAATCTACTCGGAGGCCACTAGTCTGGAATCAGCTTGCACAACAGAGCACAGATAAACTACCAAAAAATTTCAAACAAGAAAAAAAAAAAAAGGAAAATATGTTTTTGAACTGTGAGCTTTACTGATTACTTTAGATTATTTTGTCTTATTTTCCCTTCTGCAGTGAATTAATTGGATATATATCAGCTGACACTCATAGATTGATATCTCTGATAATTGTTTTATGTAATGAGCATGGAAATGAAAAAAATATACATATACAGTTGACCCTTGAACAAACGGGTTTGAACTGCGCAGGTCCACTTTTTTGTGGATTATTTTCAATAAATACTATAAATGTATTTTCTCTTCCTTATAATATTCTTAGACATTTTTGTTTTTCTAGCTTTCTTTTAAGAATATAGTGTATAATACATCCATGAAATGTGTTAATCAACTGTTTATGTTATCGGTAAGGCGTCTGACCAATGGTAGGCTATTAGTAGTTAAGTTTTGGGGGGAGGCAAAGATATATGCGGAGTTTTGACTGTGCCCCTGACCCCCGCATTGTTCAAGGGTCAATTGTGTGTGTATATACACACACATGCAAACATATACATACATCTATAAACATATACGCATATACTATGCTTTCAGAGATGAATATTAGGGGTTTGTTTTTAATGCTAAAAGAAAGCACCAAATTATTGACATCCATAAAATTACTCCTTATGTTTTCTTTACAATTACTTTTCAAGCATGCAAAAACAGTTTATTGTAACCCACTGAAATATTAACAATTGTGAATACATGCTGTATCAGCTCCTTTGTTCCTAATACTTAGAAACAGGTAAACATTTTTGATATTTTGTTGTAAAAGGATAAAAGTTATCAGGGCATCTTTAGTTGAAAGACTTGGGAAATAATATCAAAATTAATTTCCTAGGAAAAAATTCTTAAAATATATTTAACTCCTTGGGATAAGCTGGTATATTTCCGTGTTATTTTGGTAGTTGTAGACTTAGGCTTCCTTCTACACGGCATGCTTTAAAGACTGCCCGCTGTAGTCCTGCAGTGGGTGATACTAACCCTTCAAAAGCAAGCAATTATATATCATGTAGAGGGTGGTTTTGATGTAAACAGAGATTGGGCTGTTTTTGTGGTTCAATTGTCTTATATTTGTAATAGGGTAATTGTGAGTGCAGACCTGTTCTGTCTGCTCAGATGTAGGTTAAACCCTCATGTTTGCTATACCGTCATGGAAAATGTCTCTTGAAATCATGAAACTAGTTCCCGGTCTGTTCTGTGAGTGATGTGCTCAGCAGCAAGAGAGCAATAATAACTGGTTTTATAGTTTGTGTAGACTCTCCTACAGGAGAAAAAACTAGCTTGGCTTTAAGGTGTTATTTATTTGCCACTGAAGTCTAAATATTTAATCTGTTTCTCATTGGGAAGCTAGAATATATTTTTCCATTATTTTAAACTTTTTAGATCATCTTTAAATAACCAGATTTGACTTAGGTTTTTTAACAGAGGACTAAAGAGCAGAAATCAAGCTAATTTTGTCTTTGTGATACAACTTTTACTAGTGTTGAGGGACCATGCCAGCAATACCAACCAACAATCTCTTCAATCTTCAGGTTTAGCTGGCATTTCTACAGATGACGACAGCCATCTGAGACCCTCAGAAAGGAAGGATAATCCAAGCATATAGGAATCTGTGGTCCCCTCCATTCGTTTTATCCCTTTCCTCCTATTCTTAAAGACTACTTGTAGGTAATCTGACATTTTAATGTAGCATGTCTTATTTATTTTTTCTTTCTGAGGTATTAAAATATCTAGACTGAATTTTGCCAAATGTTAAAGGGGGAGAAGTTACTGAAGACTTTGAACACCTGCTTTTTGTGACTGACGACACTTATGTCATTAGTGCCTCGTGACTGTGTTTGATGTCCTTGACTGACACAAAGTGAGCCTGTGCCTTCATTATCTTGCCCATTTTGGAACAAATGAAAACTCGGTGTTAGATTTATGAACTGTGTGCTTTTGGGAGGAATATACCTGAATTCTATCCAATAAGTTTCTGGACATGAAGAAAAATACAGTCACATGTTTATAAAATAGTTGTGACCAGGATTCTTTTTTTTTTTTAATGTGTATGCTTCTTCATTTAAAAAATATTTTTGGCCATAAAGTCAAAAAGTTTAAAGGTCATTTCAGTTTCTTTATAGAGGGGAAAACAAGAACTTAAATAATCCAAGTAATTAAAGGATGTGTTACTAGTCAGTGGACTTGCTTACAAGAGAAGATAAACTCAAGAGCTGATGATATGAACAATGCACCAGAATCAAATGTTATTAAGTATACATTGAAAGGGGCCTGGGGATGGGGAGGGCATGAGGATAGGGGAGGGAAGAAAAATGTGTTATATTAGCACTATGGAGGAGACACACCACCTCTCTAGGGACAGTAGCATTATACCCATATATACACTTCAGTTTTCTTTGTTCAAGAATATGATTACAAATTGACACAATGCAATAATGGTATTCTTCAAACAAACAGGGATGGCGAGGGTTTTTGTTTTGTGTGTGTCTATGGCTGTTTGTTTGTTTTGGTGGGGAGCATTACATATAACCTTGTTTCTGATTTTAAGATTCAGTAACAATAAGCCCTGTGATTGATCCCATATAGTGGGGGACTATATATCCCTTACCATAAATTTGAAGCATGGATTTTAAAAAATTATAGAGTTGTAGAAAAATGGTTTTGCGCATTTCTGGTAGAAGATGCTCAGCAGAACCATACAATGGGAATGGCAGACGTCGATCGCGCATTTTGATCTGAAACAGCAGAGCAGGGCCCAAGAAGGTCATGCTTGCATTGGAAGGTCAACCCAGGGTTAACGCAGGTGTATATTCTTATTCTGAAACTTCTTTGCTTTTTTCTGACTCTAAAAATCTTCAAAAGTGATTTTTTTAAAAAATTGCTCTCCCCAGTTTAGTGTTCTCTTAGGAAAAGAAATTTGTATAAGGTGTTGCAACTGGCAGACACCCTCAGCACGTTTAGGCGTCTCCCTCCAACATCAGGCATAGGGGCAACTTTCTTCCTTTTAAAAAGGCAAATGCCAGTGTACGACTGATTTTAGGCAAGAAGCAAATCTACGTTTAAGAAAAAGTAATTTAAGTGTTTCCCTTTTCTGTGTATAACTTAGGTTGATGTCGTCTCTATTCTGCTCCAACAATATTAGTTGTAAGATAGAATTATTCTGAAAACCCTCACTAAACTGTTGCCGGAGGTCATTTGTTATGATGAAGTTAGACAGTCCTGGGACTGTATTTTGGGTGTTGCCCCCCCCCCACTTCCACCAAAACATTTCAGTTGGTATGGGATGTCCGAAGGACGCGTCCCAGTTCTGATGTTAATACCATGACCCTAAGGCACAATGTCAAGGTGACCTAACATCCCCAAACCACCACCTCAGTTTCCCTAAGCATAAAATTAGAAAGTTAATTCCTATCTTTTCTTCACACAGGGATGTTTTGAGAGTGAGTGGGGGAGAAAAGCATCTGAAACACCTTCAGGGGATGAAAAAAGCTGTAGAAAACATAAAACCACGATAGTGATTTTTTTTTCCTGCCTATGTTTCAACTAAGCCATGTTTTTAAACGTGAAAACAAAGTCAGTTGACAAGTGCTTAAGTTACAGGAAACTCTAAGTTTCTTTTCATGGGCTTACCACTTTATTGGCCTCATAACCCAGTAAGTGCTGTGGAATAAAGGATGAAGTTTTGCAAAAATGTCTATTTCCGTTGACTCTGGACCATGTGTAAGATTCTACACGAGTCCTTTTAAGTGGTTCTGGCACTTAGTGGCTGTGACTACATCACCTCTCATCTCTGGACCTATTTCCTTTACCTGTAAAAGATGTGACACCTACCTCACAGTATGTATGCTGTGAGAACTACGTTTCTAAGGCAGGTTGGCAAACTATGGCCTATGGGCCAAATCTGGCCTGCCACCCGTTTGTGTGTGGAATACCAATAAAGGTGACATTTTACATTTTGAAATAGTTGAAAAAAATCCGAAGAATATTTCATGACATATGAAAAATATATAAACTCACAATGCAGCATTCATGAATGAAGTTTCACCAGAACATGCTACATGCATTTCTGCACGGCCCGGGGGTGTGTTCTTGCTGTCACAGAAACGCTGACTAGTTATGACAGAGGACACAGGCACACAGAGCCTGAAGTACGTACTGCCTGGTCCTTTAGGAGAAGTTTGCCACCCTCGGGTCTAATCCATAGAAAACACTCAATTACAGTTAGGATTGTGTGTAATCTTCATGACTGTGCCGTTAAGTGGTATTAAGAGTGTTTTTTCCAGAAGGATGGGTTTAAATTGCCCCAAGTCACATAGCTAGTCAGTGGAAAAGCCAGTTTGACTCCAATGCCTATTCTCTTTCTAATGTCATATTATTGAATGTTTAAAAAAATATATTAAGTGATCATAATTCTAAATAGTTTAACGGAATTTTACTAAATATATTATTAGATAGTTATTTAATTTTTTCTTTTTTCAAAGAATCCAGAAACCACCCAATCAGTACATTTTAAATGCTGTAATAACCAGGTTTTTCTGTACATCTCGATTCCTTGTTAATTTAAAAACAAAACTTTGCATTTCTAGAGACCCAAAACTAAGAGGTAATAAAATGTCTTCAAATTATTTATTGAAAAATCACAATACTTACCACTTTTTATGAACACAGAATTCACAGTAATTGTAAACCACTTACTCAATGCATGTTAGTTTTACATTCTGTATTTGTCACCCCAGGAGGTAACCTCAGCAACCCTACCTCCTTTACAGTTTTCCTTTTAAAAACCAAGTTGCCGCTACAATATAGGAATGCGAGGAGTAGTAAGCCTGAGACAAGCAAATATTGTGATCGCTCTATCAACTGACTTGAAGGTGACCTTACTAACTTCTAAAAACGTTGTGATCATCAAAAATCCACATCCTAACACCTCCCGAGACTGAAAAGGAACCAGCCACATCGTCATGGTGCTGTCACTGTCACCGTGTGCGCCGTGACATCAGCAGTTCAGTAATTAGTGAATTAAAGTGAACTGACAGTATCCGGGAGGAATTCTACTTTTCAATATCTTCAAGTCTAATTTTTTTCATGGGCGGTCTCAGTTTAAATTATGCAGTAGGATGATAAATTGGTGATAAATACTTTTGATAATACTGTGAGCAGAGATCAGACACATTACTGCAGTCCTCAGGGTATGCTGTGGAAACGTTAATTCAGGACCCTTTAGTGATTGGCTCACATCCACCGGAGCGCTGTTCTGGGTTTTGTCGGTCCACCCTTGTGTGTATTGCTCTAGCTCACAGCAGTGAGAGGTGTCCCTGCTCTCACGGGGCTTACAGTCCAGGTGTGGGTGCTGAACGTATCACATTCGTACCACATAGAAATCTCTAAGACATATGCCAGGTTTTGGGGCAAACTGCACGTTAATTAAATTATCTCGTGATGCGACCCTTAACAGATGGCACGCGAAACACGAGAAAAGTCGTGAGCGGTACGAAAAGTAGTATAATGTGACTAACCGTTCTGGTTTGCCCGGGTGGAGGGGTTTCCTGGGATACACTGGGGAATCAGTCACAAATAGCACGTGCTAGTGTGGCCAATTTCCCAAAACAGTCCCCAAAGACACCCCACTCATGCCCTTGTGCCCTTATGTAGACCCCTCCCACATTGAATACGGCTGACCTTTGTTAGTCATGTACGGAATAATGATGTTTTACTCAAAAATGTACCACATATATGAGGATGGTGGCGTAAGATGATAATGGAGCTGAAAACTTTTACAGCCTAGGGACATCACAACACATTATGTGTTTGTGGCGAGGCTGGTGTGAACCTGTGCTGCCGGTCATACAAAAGTGTAGCATGTACAGTTATGTACAGTACGGTACATAATACTTGATGATAATAAGACTGTGTCACTGGTTTATGCACTCACTATACTTTTTGGGAGAGAGTACATTTTCCAATTATAAAAAAAAGTTTGCTGTAAAACATTATCCCGCGTTCTGCCAGCCTCATACGTCTCCTCTTTACCACATCTTGACTGCATCGTTTTCTCTCGTACTTGATTTGATCTCACGTGGTTTTGTGTATTAACCTGCTGTGCTGGCTTGTAGTCTAGGAGCAATGGGCTGTATCACATAGTTTGGTTGAGTAGCAGGCCAGGCCATCTAGGTTCGTGTGAGTGCACTCTATGATGTTCACGTAACCAGATGCCCTATGTATTTTTCAGAATGTTCCCTGTCCATTAGCAGCACGTGACATTCTGAAAAATATTCCCTGTCCATAAGCAGCACGTGACTATGATAGCACATTGTGAAAACAACTGTGTGACTTCCCAGACCAGGTCATATCAGACATGATGGCTTCCACTTTGCTCTTTTGGGAGGAAGCCAGTTGTCACGAGGACACCCGAGCAGCCCTGTGGAGCAGTCAGCTCTGTGAGGAACGAAAACCTCTTGCTATCAGTCTGTAAATGAGCCATCTTCCACTGGGATCCTTCAGCCACAGTCAAACCTTCACCTGCCTTCAGCCCTGGACCACACGTTCATGACAATGCCATGACATCCTGACACCCACATTCCTGAATTACAGAAGCTCAGATCATCAAAGTTTGTTGCTTTAAGCTGCTGAATTTGGGCTAATGTGATAGAGTAATAAATAATACAGTGCTATAGAGAAAAGTTATGCTTAGTAAAAACAAGAGTTGGGTGAGGGGTAGGCCTTATAAAGACATTTGGGCAGAAAACTTGAAGGGAGCAATCCAGCAAGAGTGTTCCAAACAGAGCTTAAAGGGTTTCTAAGACTTAGTAAAACAAAAGATGTTGGCTTATCCTTGTTAGAGGAACAGTAACAGTTTCAATGTGACAGAAGTGGAGTGAGCAGAGTGGGAAATGCGGTATAGCAGGAGGGCAGACGTAGGGGTAAGAGTGGTGGCAAATCATATAGGGCCTCCTGGAATAAAAAGTTGCTCATTCCATACAAGTTGCTATAACAAAATAGCACAGACTGGGTGGCTTATAAGCAACAAGTTTGTTTCTCACAGTTCTGGAGGCTGGAAGTCCATGGTCAGAATGGCCTGGTGAGGGTCCTCTTTCTGGTCACAGACTATTGTATTCTCTCCTGGGCATTTTAGGAAAAAAGCATTAATCTTATCATGAAGGCTCTGCCCTGATGACTGAATCACCTCTCAAGCCCCAACACCCCCGCAACACCACCAGATTGGGCATTAGGTTTTTTCAACATACGAATTTGGGGATGGAGGGAGGCACAAACACTCAGATCATAGCGGTAAGGTGCTTGAATTTTATTCTGAGTCGAGAAGCCACTGGAGTGTTTTGAGTAAGAAGGGCAACATTGCCTTGACCTACATTTTTTAAAACATCTCTTATCTTCTTTGGTGTTAAGGCCCACTTGGATTCTAAATATGTGATCTTCAGCCTGTAACTGTGATGACTGGTTCAGCTGGGCTGTGCAGATGAGTCCAAGTACCCCCTAAGCCTTTAACGTTCATGCTTCCTACAGAACTGCGCTGCTACATCCGAGAGCAGAGTTAACTGAGCACAGGAAATGAGGCTAGTCCGAATGGAGATGAGCTGTTAATTGTAACATACACGCCAGAGTTCCAAGGTTTAGTACCAATAAACGAATGTAAAATTTCATTAAATCTTTTGGATGATTACATGTTGAAATAACATTTTGGATATACTGGGTTAAATAAAACATATCAACCTTACCTCCTTTTTTTTTTCCTTTTTGAAATCGTGGCTACTATTCGATTTAATATGGCATATGTGGCTTGGATTAGATTTCTATTTGGCAGCGATTTGGCTGGCTCTTTACTCCTAAGTTGGCGTTTTTTCATTCGTGACTTTCGCCTGCGCACTTCCCTTGAAGGGCCGCCCGAGAAAGGCTAGGTTTAGGCCTGGGCTCTCGGTTTTCCCGTGCATTCCCTCAGCCTCAGGCCTGAGTGTCCCGGGTCTCTGGACTCCAGCCAGCCGGCGAGGGCTAGGGTGGGCAGATCTGCGGGCTAGCAACCCTCGCTGTGGTGACACCAGTTCACCGGGAGGCAGAGGCGCAGCGCGTGGTCCTCGGGAAAGCCCCGACCATCACGGGGAACACTCTCAGGGGCCTCCCAGGCCCGGGAGCCGCCCTGGCCGGCCCACTTCCCCTTCTGTCGCAGCTATCGTATAAACTGCGTCTTACCGCTCCCAAAATCAAGAAGGAAGGTTAAGTCTCTGAAGCCTCGGATCATCACCCACCTTAAAGGACTCAATCAAAACTCAGCGCTGAGCACACAATTAATACCCAGGCTGACCCAATCAACACTGGCCTTAGGCAGAGCAGGCGGGGCGTGGTTGGCCAATGGCAGCTCTTGCCTTTCCCGGCTCCTCATTGGGAGAGATGCGGGTCGGGAGGAGGGACTTCCTGTACAGCTGGGAATGACTTCTCCTGTGTACGGTCTCCGCCTTCGGATTCAGTCCGGAAGTGAGCGTCTGCTTTCCCTCTTGGGCCGGCAGTGAAGCGAGTTAAGATTTGAGCGTCTCGTGGGGTCTGGACTCCGATCACTAGATTTCTGCCTCTGTCGCCTCTTATTTCCTGCCTGAGGATGGCGACGTACACCTGCATCACCTGCCGGGTGGCGTTCGAAGACCCGGAGATGCAGCGGGCTCACTACAAGACTGATTGGCACCGCTACAACTTGAAGCGAAAAGTGGCGGACATGGCCCCGGTCACTGCTGAGGGCTTCCAGGAGCGCGTGCGGGCCCAGCGGGCAGTGGCGGAGCAGGAGAGCAAGGGCACGGCCACCTACTGCGCCGTCTGCAGTAAGAAGTTTGCCTGTTTGAACGCCTACGAAAACCATCTCAAGTCCCGGCGGCATGTGGAGCTGGAGAGGAAGGCGGTGAATCGCAAGGTGGAGATGATGAATGAGAAGAACTTGGAGAAAGGGTTGGGCATGGACAGTGTGGACAAGGATGCCATGAATGCTGCCATCCAGCAGGTTATCAAGGCTCAGCCGTCTCCCAAGAAGGGCCCCATAGCGCCTAATAAAGAATCCGGGAGTCCCGGGAGTCCGGTGGCGGCGGCCGATGGGGGACGTGTGACTAACGACCGAGACCCGTCGGAGAAACCTCCCCGGCTGCAGTGGTTTGAACGGCAGGCGAAGAAGCTGGCGAAGCAGCAGGGGGAGGAGGGGAGTGAGGAGGAAGACCTGGACGGAGACGGTAAGGGCACTGGGGCGGGGCGTGGGGGAGGGATGTAGGAAATTGGTCCCATTTGGTGTCCACAAGGATACTCAGGGCTGAAGGAGGCAAGGGTCCGATTTTAAGTGCAGGTCGCTTGTCTGTCCAGCATTTCTTCGGGAATTTTGTCTGTTTCCTCCACTGTCGGAGATTCGGGGCCTGAAACCTTCCTTGGAGGAAAATAGGACCTTCATAAACACTTGTAAAATGAGTTGATGCCTTCTCTGTTTGGAATTAGGAGGCTTTTTTAAACGTATGCCTAGAAGAGCATGCTGTAATTCTCTTGGGTTTCTAGTTATGGTTTCACGCTTAATTTAGTTGGCGGAAACAATCAAACGAGGGGTTCAGAATCAGCTAGCTAACCCGAAACGAGGAGCTGGAGCCAGCAATCTGGCCTTCTTGACGTTGAGTTATTTATTCTTTCTTTCCCTCATCACACATCCTGTTAACAGGGATGGTGTGTGTACATATAGATACAGGAAGGAGGCAAAGACTGCTTCAGGGAGCTTAGTGTGGGCTGGGAAAGAAAGATTAAGGTCTTTCTTAGCCACACAAGTTGGTCTGTGGAAAGGAATAGGTAAAATTGAGATGTTGAAAGAGGGCTTGTCTTGGGAGGTAAATCAGCACGCTCTCCCCAAACACTGGACAGGATCCCCTCATGTCTGTGGATCTGTAGGTTCTTGATGGCGATGACCACTTTGCTTAAACTGACCTTGTTTTTCAAATCTCTGGTTTGAAGACTGGGAAGATCTTGATTCTGATGAAGAACTGGAAGGTGAGGATGCTGAATCCATGGATGAGTTGGAGGAGCAGGATGCAGAGGAGAAAGAGGCCGGAGGAAGTGCCCCGCTTGGTGCCATCTCGATAAAGGACTGCTTATTTTGTCCCCATCATTCAAGCTCCCTCATGAAGAATGTGGCTCATATGACTAAAATCCATAGCTTCTTTATTCCTGATATAGAATATCTTTCGGATCTTAAGGGACTGATTCAGTATTTGGGTAAGTACAGTAGCTTTCCTTTAATGAGGAAATAGCATTTATTGGGGGCAGGTCTTAAGGAAACCTTAACTTTATGTTTCTTATCAGTCTTTGATTTAATTACACGTTTATTTTGTGAGGGCAGAAGCTTGATGCATCTTTTTTGGAATTGTGCAGATATATGGCGAGATTTAATTTGGGTGCAAAAGCTTTTTTTCATGTTTTTTTCCTCAAATTATTTTTCCAGGAGAGAAAGTTGGTGTTGGGAAGATTTGCTTGTGGTGCAATGAGAAAGGGAAGTCCTTCTACTCCACAGAAGCTGTACAAGCGCATATGAATGACAAAAGCCACTGTAAGCTCTTCACAGACGGTGATGCTGCTTTGGAATTTGCAGACTTCTATGACTTTAGGTGAGTCTGCGGTTTGTAATGTGAAGCAAAGTGAAGTCATCGTCTTTGCGTTGAAGTGACATTAGGTGTGCCCGTGCCTGATACGTGTCTGGCACATATACTCTTTACACTCTTACAGCGCTTCTACATGGGTGGTCATTCCCTCTCATTTTGTAGATAAGAACCTGAGTGTAACAGTTACACACACACACACACACACACACACACAGAGTAAAGAGATCTGATGAGGAGAAGATCTCAGGCCCCACACTGAAATTTGTCTGACTTGAATGCTTGGGTGCTTTTTGGCGGTTTAATGGCCAGGAGTTTGGTTTTGCCAGTTAACCTTAAGAACAGCGGCAGAGGAATTAGGTTTTGATTTCCCTAAAACAGCATCCTTGAGCACAAGCTGTCTCCCAGGGCTTTGAGGCGGTTGCTGAACTAGGCTGGTCCCAGGCATGTGATGGTGAGATTATCCCATAGGGCGTCCACTCTTACTAGAAGCTTGTGTAATTGATGTATCATGCACCAGATCTATGCTTGGCACGCTTGCTAGTGTCAAGATGCCTGTGGCCTAGCACAGGTGTGCTTTACAGGTGCGTGTAATTCCCGTGCCACGTGTGCATAATCCACGTGATCCGAGTGTTCAGAAAATTCCTCATCTTTTCAGTTGTCATTTTTCATTTTCCTCCTCATTTTTCTTGTAGTGAGGGAGTTTTTAATTTTTGTCACTTTGGTGGCTGTGTGGTGGCATCCTGTTGAAAGATGGGAACCTTTCATTTATTAATTAGGCATTTGTGAAGTGTTTGTGAAATATTTTCTCTTGTGAAGTGTTTGATCAAGTCTTTTGTCTGTTTTCCTTTTGGTTATCTGTCTGCTGTTAACATTGTATGTATATCTCTCCAACTATTTTCTCTACATTCAATGTGAACATTTCTAGGAACATAGACATTCTTCTAGAACTACACTGTCCAATATGGCAATTACTAGGTACACTCGTGGGGCTATGTAAGTTAATTGGAAATTAAATTATAAATTTAAAAATTTAGTTCTTCAGTTGCCCAACTACATGTCAAAGCTCAGTGCTTAAAAGTACATAAATTAGTAGCTACCATTTCGGACATACAAACAGACAATGTCTCTATCACAGTGCTCTACTGGACAGCACTGTTCTAGAACCTTAAAAATTTTTTTTAAATTTTTTGGTTACCGTTGACTTACAATACTATGTTTCAGCTGTACAGGATAGTGATTAGACATATATATAACTTACAAAGTGATCACCCTAGGAAATCTTGTAGTCATTTGACACCATGCATAGTTATTATATTATTATTGACTGTGTCCTGTGCTGTACTTTACGTCTGCATAACTGTTCCCCCCACCCCCATTGCCCCCTTCTCCTCAGCCCCGCTCCCATCTGGCAGCCATCAGTTTACAGAGCTCATTATTGTAATGGGTAAATTGATGAGAACTGTATCTCCAGCTCTGCCTTTTCTTCCTTTCTCACTGCTTTCCTCGAGAGAAACAAACAGGTAAAAAAAATTCAATTTTAGGTCATTCGTTCATTCTTTTTTAGTACAGTTTAGGTTCATAGCAAAATTGAGCAGCAGGTACAGAGATTTTTCCATATCCCCTCTGCCCCCATACACCTGCATGGCTTCCCCATTATCAGCACCTTCCACTAGATGTGCATTTGTTACAATTGTCGAGCCGACACTGACTCACCATTATCCAACTCCGTAGTTTGCATTAGAGTTCACTCTTAGTGTTCTTCGTCGGACAGGTGTGTAATGGCATGTATCCACCATTGTAATGTCTTACAGAGTAGTTTCTCTGCCCTAAAAATCCCGTCTGTCCCCTCCCTCCGCTGTAAACCCTGGAAAGCACTGGTCTTTACGTCCTCTGTAGATTTGATTTTTCCATAACTTCATGTAATTTGAGTCATACAGTATGTGGCCTTTTCAGACTGGCTTCTTTCTTAGTAATATGCATGTAAGGTTCTTCCATGTCTTTATGGCTTGACATCTTTCTTTTTGGTCTGAGTAGTATTCCATTGTCTGGATATATCACCGTTTATCCATTCACATGGTGAAGGACATTTTGGTTACTTCCAAGTTTCAGCAATTATGGATAAAATTGCTATAAATATCTATGTGCAGGATTTTCTGTTGACAGTAGTTCTTAGCTCCTTTGGGAATATGCCAAGCAGCAAGATTTCTGGACCATATGGTAAAAGCATGACCATATATCATTAACTTTGTAAAAAACTGCCGCACTATCGTCCAAAGTGGATTTACCATCCCATTTTTCATTCCTACGAGCAGTGAATGAGACTCTCTGTCAGTCAACATTCTCACCAGCATTGGTGTTAGTGTTCTGGATTTGGGCCAGATTTAAACATTTCATTGTTTTAATTTGCATTTCCCTGATAATATGATGGGGAACATCCATTTACATGCTTATTTGCCAGCTGTATATCTTCTTAGTGAAGTGTAGGTCTTTGGCCCATTTTTTAGTTGGGTATTTGTTTTCTTATCATTGAATTTTTAAGATTTTTAAAAATATTTTTGAAAACAGTATTTTATCACATGTGTCTTCTGAAAATATTTTCTTTTGTCTGTGGCTTATATTTTAGTATTCTTGACATTGTTTTCCACGGAGTAGACGTTTTTAATTTTAACGTAGTCCAGTTTGTCGGTTGTTTTCTTTCACGGATATCATGCCTTTGTTGTCGCACCTGTAACGTCACCACCACACCCCCGGTCATCTAGATTTTTCCTGTGTTATCTTCTGGGCGTTTTTGTAGTTTTGTGCTTTTCATTTAGTTCCGTGATCTATTTTGAGTTCACAAGTCACTTGCATACTTTTACTTCAGAGAAAATGAGGAAAAGTTGGTGCCCTCAAACCTTTCAGCTTGCAGACCCTGCACTCTGCTTCACCCCTTTGGGTTGCTAGAGGGTTTGCTACGTTTGCAAATACAATTTATGTCTTTATTTAAATTTGAGGTATCACTCTATTTATTAATGCCTTTCACTGTGTTCCAGGAGTAGCTACCCAGATCATAAGGAAGGGGAGGATCCTGATGAGGCCGAGGAGTTGCCCTCAGAAAAGACCTTTGATTATGATGATGAAACCATGGAGCTGATTCTACCTTCTGGTATGCACACTTGTCAAAAATAAATAGCTTATGCCAGTGAGACAGTTGGAGAGGCATGTTTCCATCCATTCTTTTCCATACTGGGGGAAAAAGAACATGAAACTTAAAACGTGTTTGTGTTCTCAGGTATGCGGTACCCTCTGAAGGTTGCCCCTTAGCTGTGTGTTGGCTGTTTTGTTTAAATTGGATCACTATTTTTGTTTTCAAATAGGTAGACCTGTTCTATTCCATTTATCAATTTTTTGCACCTCATTAACGTTTTTCTTGTTAATCTTGACATTACTTTTATTCTTTGAACTGACTTCTGTTTTCTTGTGTTGCTCAGACTTCCAGATTGACGGTCGGACACAGGTGTATCTGATTGACAGCCCCCAGATTGCCTGTTTCTGTTCTGGGGGGAGGGTTAGAGTTCGAGTTCTGTCTTGTACTGTGGGAACAGCGTCACAGTGGTGGGAATTGAACCGAGTGTGGAAAGGTGGTGGAAAGGCCTGAATGCGAGAGGCACCCCTGTTGTTCAGTGTGACGATTAGCTGATGAGAACTGGAGAAACATGTGAGAAGGAAAGAGGGGGAATGGTAGAGATAATAAGATGCTAAAAATACTTGGCATTTCCTGAGCAGTGAGCATGTTCAGGCACATATATTATTTTATTTTTACAACAAGCCCGAGGGACTTGGACTGTATTTACCTGCAGTACTGGGAACAGATTGCTTTGCCTCTGTATCATTAGGTGCTGAAAGAGAGGGGCAGGAGGTGAGCTGAAAGTCCAATATCCCCGGTTTTTAAAGCCTGGGTTTCCTTGCGCACAGCTGCGGGTCACCTATGCGACATGTTGTTTTAAAGGATTGGCTATTAAACCTCAGGACAGCTCCATGGCATAGACTTAGAAGTGGTGACGCAACTGGTTTGGTGGTAAGGTGCTGCAAAATGTACTTTTAGACAGACTTCGGAAAGACCTAGCTAGTAGCCAGGTACTGCCTTATCCCAAAGGTTCTTAACTAGGCCATACATGTGTGTTTTTTATCATGTGTCTCCCCCCCGCCCCCCACCGTGGCATGGATGTTAGAATGAAGCTAACTTGAGAGGGATTCCAATGTGAAGAGTTTAGTGCTATTTTATCCCCACAGTTCATAGATTTGGCTTTAATCTGGCTTCAAACACAGTAGTTGTGATACCTTAAATCTAGGCCTTCGGATCAGCTGGCTGATTCCAGAACCAGTGACAAAGAGTGCCCAGTAGAGGGCACTGTGAGCATTATTTTGAAAACTGGTCTGGCTCAGTTGCTGGGAGTCTTGGCTCTTCAGTTCTATGGAGTAAGTTGGTATGAAAAACACAGCTAGTGAGCTGCTGACTAGCCAGGTGAAACTGTTGGTGGATCCACAAGAGATACATAGGTAACCCTAGGAAAATATCTCCGAATAGTTGGAGATACTTTTCTTTTCCCCTACCCAGTGTCATCGATTGTGAAGCTGTTAAGTAGGCGTGGACAGTTCTGTGAGTGGTAATTACTGTGGTGACAGATAGACAGACCGGTTGTGACTTCACCCTAACTCAGATAGTGAAAATAACCCATCTGTTACGTATCGGGCAGTCACAGTGTGTTCTCGAGATAATTTTCCTTGAGGAGCCCTTCAAGCTGAGCTGTTCTCAGCACATCACACTTGGTGCTTAATGCCAGGTGCTCACTGCCATCGACGCAGGGCAGGGGTGGCTCTAAGCACTCTTTTCAGTTCTCCTGCTGGCTGTTGGACATCTTGGCATTGAGTATTGAAACCTTTTCAAGGGTGTTGTAGAAAGTCACACTTCAATAAATACGTGTTTCCAAATGCTGCTTAAGAACTAAGTATACTGATGTATTATGTACTGGTGACCAGCATTATCATTTAATGATTCTCAGGTAGTCATCTTTACAAACCTGGAACTTTCTGACCCAGCACGGTAAACAGAAAGTCACGGTGAGCAGTGCTGGGGTTTCCTGCTACAGTCTTCATTTGCATTGGGTCTGTACCCCTCAGCTGTGTCGCACTTATTTTTTGTGGTCTGGAGGTTTGGAGCCCTAAGCTGCCCAAACAGTCCGGTTCAGGGAAACACGTTTTCATCCTTGTTGGTATTCAAAGACCATGTTATCTTTGATGTGCTTGTTTCTTATTGTCATCCCCTGAGTCTGATGACGAAACAATTGGGTGGAAGTAAATGTTTTTTCATGTAAATTAAAGGTCTAGATCCTAAAAGCAAATACAGCCATTGCCGTATTTATAGTGTCCTGTTCATGGGCTTTCTACACAGAGGATTCTGAAAGAAACGATTTTATACATGTGAATTTCAAACTTTTATATATAAAAATGTCAAACTTTCCTAGAAGCCATCCGCCTATGGCTAGGTTATCTAGCCATAATTCCTTTATTCATTTTCAGTGGAAATAGTTTTTTTATGCCTTGTGTATATGCTGTTGTTAAATTTCTACATGTTTATGTCTGCCTGGAAAGGTGTTTGATTCCTTATTTCCTGATTAATATTCTTGTGAAAACACAACCTGTATTGCGCCATTCTCAGGTGATGCTGACACCATTGGCCCAGGACTTGCGAGCCACTGCCCTGCTGGGGCCTGCAGTCAGTCATCACAGGGGCCACCCCTTCCCTTCACCTGCTGTGAAGCTGAAGGAGAGGGGTCAGCACACTGTTCCTGCAAGGGGTCAGGTCGTCAATAGAAATTCACCTCTGAGAGCAGGGTTGACTCGCATAGGTTTACCAGACCCTTCTAAATAAGCAAAAGCTGTAGAGAGAATTCCACTCAATCATCTTTTAAAGTCCTAGTTCACCTGGTAACTAGGTGAACTAGGATTTCCCCATTATTTAGAAAGCAATAGGGCACTGTTCTCAACCCAGGCATTACTGACAGTTGGGCCAGGTAACTCTTCGACGTGGAGGGTTGTTGGGTGCACTGCAGGATGTGTAGCCGTATTGCGTCCACTAGATGCCTTCCGCCCTCCAGCTAGAGCAGCCAAAACGTCTGTAGCCTGCCAAGTGCCCTCAGGGTAAAATCACCCGTGTTTGAAAACCACTGCTCTAGAGGATTTAAGCGAAGGAAAGGTAGACTGATTTCTGTTCTAGGCCCAGACTGTGGCTTGTAAGCCTAAACATCAAGACTGTCCTCTGTACGTAATCTTCTTTCTGTTAAAATAAAAAAAAGGTTACGATCCCTCACCCCCTAGGGTCCTATTATCTGTGTTAGTAGCTGTTGCTGTGTGAGTTCTAGGGAGGCATATTGTATAAAAGTAAAAGATGCTCAGTTTTTCATTTAAAAGTGACTTGCCATTCTCTCTTTTTTTAAAATCTAGTTTTTGTTTTCTTTTTTCATTTTTTAATAAGCTGCTTCATCTTTTTTCAGCAGATAGAGCAAATTTTACTCTGGCATGCCCATTTTCCAGCTCAATACCCTGTAAAGTCTGATTGGGAAAGCCCTTGCTTTGTAGCTCTGTCTTGGAAAACTATCTAACTCAGTGGTTAAGTATTGTTTCTTTTTTTTTTTTGAAAAACAGGCGCCAGAGTGGGTCATCGCTCCTTGATGAGATACTACAAACAGCGATTTGGCTTGTCAAGAACTGTGGCCGTTGCCAAGAATCAAAAGGCCGTGGGCCGGGTCCTCCAGCAGTACAAAGCCCTGGGATGGACTGGCAGCACCGGTATGTCAGTGTGCAGGGCCACGGACCAGCCCACGAGCTTGTTTTACAGCAAAGGGCTGGCGTGAAGTCGTTTCATTTATGTGTCTTTGTGGAATGTAACCTTTTTGGCTTCCTTTGCCACTTGATATGTTTATGGCAGTTAGCCCAAAGTTCTGTGACTTAAAAAGTTTATATTCCTGTCACAGTAACTTCCTAAAACTGTATGTACACCATTAACTTTTTCAGAAGATAAGAATTCCCAGAAAAAGTATTTAGTAATCATCAAAGTTTGGAATTATCCCAGAAGTTACACAGAAGAATTAAATAGTGTCCTTGCGGCAAATAGCTTGAGCTGTGCAATGAAACATGATCTGTCTGATAAACTTGTGAGTTCTTGAATGATGAGCATGAGTAATTTAATTCACTCACACCTCTTTTTCCTCATTTGCAAAACGCTGATAATAATAATAGGACCTACCTCACGGAGTGGGGCGGGTTGCATGTCGTGGTGCCTGTGTGATACAGTGTGTGCACACAATCGAGGCTAGCTATCGCTCCTTTTTGTAACTTTCCCATAGGAAATTTAGTAAGAGCCTGAGGAATAAAGCAGGCCACTGAACCTGTTAGTCTTTGACACGTCATCATTATGCAATTATTTCAAGCTGTCCTGATGTGTCTGCTGTAGGGAGCTCTGTCCTTAGCTCTTCTGGGAAAGCATCAGTCCATTAGAGGACTGTGGGGACGATAAGAAGAGAGCTCTTTTTGAATAGCCTGGAAAGCCGTGTCCAACTAAAATCCATTTTCAATGCCACTGTGTTTAAACACCCTTGGTTTCCTTTACTATGGCTACTGGTGAGCTTCTCCTGTTAGGTCAGAACAGAGGAAGTACAGTGAGAACTAGCCACAGAAGGGCTCTGTCATGGAACCCAGCTTCTGCTGGCCCTCAGCCAGGAGGGCGCCCACGCTGGGGATGGTGACGCGATCTGCAGCAGACCCTTAGAACATCGCTTGGGCCCTGAGTGCGCCTGCTTGGTGGCATCGTGACCTGCGGCCACTTAAGTCTAGCAGACAGGGACTTTAATCTTACATGTCTTGATTGTGTAACTCGATTTATAGTCTCGGCTTTTCTCTGTCCCCTTAGATGAATAGGACTTTACCTTTGGGCTTATAGACTCTTTCCAGATGATGAAAAATAAGGAGGGTCGTCCCAGAGGAAAGTGTATATAGAGAGAAGTTCTGGTATGCAATTCCAGGTACACATAAATCCCATGGAGAGCCTAAGTTAGCAGCTTTCCTTTAAATACGAGAACCCTCAACGATGTTTGAGATTCTCTGTAAAGATTGGGATTTGTCTGATCACAAATAACAGACATTTGCCTCATTTCTTAACCTGCTTTCCAACCACAGGAGCTGCTCTTATGAACAAGCGGGACATGCAGTATGTCCAAAGGATGAAGTCAAAGTGGTTGCTGAAGACGGCAATGAAGAACAACGCCACCAAGCAGATGCACTTCAGACCCCAAGTGATGTTCTGAGAGTCACTCGTTCCGATCCAGCCATCGCCTCCTGCACGGGTGCCAGCGGAGGCCGCACCCCGTGATGGAGCCTGGGTGCTGCTACACTGCTCCCTGTTCTTCGTCTCTTCTGACCTGATAATAAAAGGCAGAACCATACTGGTTTTCAAATGTCATTTCTGTACAGGGTTTAAAGGTTGTATTTTCACAGAGTGAGTGGTGTGTCTACTGGACGCAGCTTGCTTTACTGCTGGGCGGTGTTTTGATTGTCTCAGCTTTTATCTGATTTATGGCTGTCAGAACGATACGGGAACTCAAGAGTGACTTGTTCGTTCCAAAGGTTAACTTTCAGAGGAATAACGTACAGAACCTGACCCTGGAAACCAGGTAAGGGGACTCATTTCACCGTCACTCATCTGAACGTGTAGTGGCTCATGGGGCGGTGAGAATCTCGGGCGTGGTCATTAAGTCCCAGCAGCGTTAATGAGCACGTCAGAGGCTTGTGTGAGGCTGCTCATTTCTAAACGTGGACATGTGAATGGTGGTGCGGTGCACTCGGCTTCCCCTTCCCGAGCTGCCATACCCTGAGCAGCAAGTTCGGGAAGGAAATAGATGTAAAAGGTTTAGATCCCATTTTAAAAACAAATTACCTCAGGGTGAGATCTCCGAAGAGATTCTCAATTTAGGTGATTGAGAGACAATATTGGAAATGAAGTTAAACATGAAGTTCAAATCCATTGAGCTACCTTGGTGACTTTGCAACACTGAGTTGGTTTTTTCAGTCTAAAATGAGGTGTTTACTACCTCACAGGTGGTTGGGGTTAAAGAAATCTGCTAGAGGCCCCCCCACTCACTGAGGCCCTCGCGTACGGTAAGTGCTCACGCTCTCCCCAACTGACTGCCCCGGTGCCACGCTGGTCGGCAGTGTTCCGTCTGAGTACTGGGGTAAGGATGCCGGGAGACCACGCTGGCCCTTGGTTAGGTAACATGCCTTTCTTTCAACTCGGGATGCAGAGTTGAGTTGATTCTATTTCCTCTGTACACCAGCCCATTATCGTCCACAGGGGAGGGTCCCCTGGCTTTTGTTTTGCTCCTTCACCCTGTTTTCAGGCTTCCTCCTTGTACAAGTGCTTGTGTTTGGCACATTTTCACTCTGTATCCTGGGAAAATGAGGGTGCTTCGCATGAGGTAGGTTTTCCATTTACAGTTAACTGAAAGTGCACCACACTGTGCTGGGACCTTTGTCGGGTCGGCTTTCCATTCACGCAGCGCGGTAAGCCTAGTTCATTGCCCCTGATTGCTGCGAGGTGTGCACAGAACAGGTCCCCAGTGGCACTTACCTCTCCCTGGAGCTGCTACCTGCTTGTCTCTCCCCAGCCGTTAACCACGCCAGCCCAGCACTGTGTGCACCTCGTTTGTATCTGTACCCTTTTCATTTTGAGCTTTTTTATACGTGGGGGCCAATGAGGGTATTATGTTTGCTGACCAATAAAATACTCCCTTCATTGACTTAATTTCTATTTCCAGGCTTCAGGAGGAGATACCTTTTTAGTTCTGATTCTGGGATTGTCAAACAATTCACTATCTCACCTCTATCTACATCACAATTTTATAAAATTCAGAAAGTTCTATTGGGAAGGCAAAGAAAAGAGATTTAAATATCTATAGTTGAATGAACAAGTCAAGAACGTGACAAATGTAATTATTTGGGGGGACTTCTATGAGGCATAGGAAAGAACGGAGATTTCTGATAGTTTATTTCCTGGTCTCCCGGGATATTTGTGTTTCCCTGAGTGCAGTTTCCCATTCTGTCTTATGTACTTAGGGTCCCTTGGGCTTCCTGGCCCGTTCCCACAGTGGTTTGCTACCAGCTCACCCTGTTGTGTTCCTTTTGTAGCCATTAGTTCTTTTCCTGATGTCTCGCTTATCACATTGGAGAAGCGGCTGGAACCTGCCAAACAAAGATACATTCCTTAAGGCCTAGGGAATGCTGGTATCCTTAACGTCACGCTTGGTTTCTTTAAATTTCCCTACTTACAATATATTGTTTTTTCAAGATTTTTTATTCATATTTTTTATATCTAAAATTAATCCAAATTAACCCAGAAGTAATTGTTTTTGCCAGATACAAATTTGTAATCCAGTCCCTATGGATATTTTCACCTATTGCCTGCAGTCTTAAGATAGCTGGTTGTCTGCCTTTACAGTGGCGACCAGGGCAGGCGTATGACAGGCTCTTCATCAGCACTGAGCCGGCACCGGCCGCTCTGCTGGCTGGCCATGACTTTGTGGACTCTTTTCTCCTGGGAGTAGCATCAGGACCACACGGCCCTTGCTCGTGTGTGTGTCTTCAGCTTGAGACACCGAGACTGGGATCAAAATTGGTTGTGGTGATGGAAGCACAGCTGTGGATCTTCTAAGAGTCAGTGAATTGTGCATTCTAAAGGTGTAAAGTGTGTGGTTTGTGAATTACATCACAATAAGGTTTTCTTGTTTTTGTTTTTTTTCAGGCAGGTTAAAAGTGAGAGAGTGTAACCTGTTCCCTCTCTGGCGGCTGTGCTGCTTGTTGTCACTGCGTGTCCTCAGACCGGATGTGGGCTTGGTTGGTTCCTCCTGTGGGGCTGGCTGGCAGTCTGTGTCTTAGTGGGGGTCAGGGGCTTCCACGCACCTTCTTCCCTCCACTGTGAGGTGTGGGTAACATTCTGATTTTATAGATGAGGAAATAGACTCAAGGAGTCTTATTTTTTAAAAAAGCCTTGAAGCCAGAGATGGTGATTTCTGGTTCAATGTTCAAAATATTGGAACGCACTTCTACAGAATCCTGGGCATCATCTCCCCCTAAAGCGCACGCCCAGGGAGCTGTGCACATTTACTCAAGTCCATGAAATTTACAGCATTTCTGAAAGAATCTTGTTCTAAATCTAGAAATACATGGGCTCTAGTGTTTACATTCATGTTATACACATGATACACACGAGTAACATGTTACACATATGAAAGGAAATATCACCTTCTCTTGCCTAGAATGTGAATGAATTTTGCCCCCTGCCAATTTTGGTTATTTGTGGATTCACAATTGTGAAGCTACTCTCCTCCACCTCAGTTTTTTATAAACTCTTAGGATCTCATTGGACAATCTTAATTTGGAATTCATAATAATTCACATGCAGGAACCCTGCTGTGTTGCCAACTCAACGTGCAAACTTTTTTGCAGCGTAATTTCTGTAAGTCTAGAGAAATTTATAAGTGCTTTGAAGAATATGCATTTCATTTAGCCTCATTTGTAATCACTGCGTTATGACATCAAAATGGATGGGAATTGAGAAGATTTGGTTAGCTTGTTAATACTGCTGTGAACATTTGAAGGTTCACATAATAATTTATTGATCATTTGTAGGCAGGACCTGGGTGCTCAGGATTGTATGATGTGACTCCTCGGTGGTGTACGTCAGTAACTGACAGGCAAGGAAAAACCTTTCTCCTAGTAGTACATGCTGGTCACGACTACTCTGCAAAGTCAAACTTTCAACTTCAAAACGCCTTTTAGTATAAACTATTTGCTGAGTAAACATACATTTCTTTTGAAGAAAGAATCCCTTTATATTTAGCATATATCTAAAACTATAGGAAGAGCATTCAAACTATATTAAAAACATTAAATCTGTTTCCTAAATCTTTAATGTTGATTTCATTGAACATGACCTTTAAGTCCTGAATTCAAGACATGTGTTATGTTGCTCCTTTATCTTTTATTATTGACCACGTTTGGGGTTCCATGCTCGAGCACCATTTTCACCTGGAGAGATGTGTCTCAGACATGGCGCCCTACCCGAGCTTCCTCGTCTTTTAAAACAGCAGCTGCAAATGTGGAAAATGAGACTCTATAACGGTGAGGGATTTGAGGGTTTTTTTTTATTCTCACCTGAGGATGTGTTCATTGATTTTAGAGAGAGAGAGAGACAATGTTGATGTGAGAGAAACATCGATCGGTTGCCTCCCACACATTCCCCAATAGGAGATCCAACCCGCACCCCACGCGTGTGCCCTGACAGGTGACGGAACCCGCAACCTTCTGGTGCACAGGATGATGACGTTCCAAGCCACTGAACCACCCAACCAGGGCTTGAATTTTTTCTGAAGAGATTTTTATAATGCTTAGTGCCAGATAAAAGAGAATAGTCAATTGACAGTAAATGGAAACTAGTGAAAAGAACGAATTGATTTTACAGTTTTGCAATTATCTTTCATATCCAGCTTCACAAAAGACGACTGGGTTGTCATTCTCTGCATCCTTACATGTGACACAGGTCGTGCAGGTGCTGGAAACACCACTGTAACTTAATGGGAGGGAGAACAAGGCTCAAAAGTGTAGACACCATCCTACTATTATTATAAAAATAGCTTTGACTTGGCAAGCCCCCCGAAAGGGTCTCTGGACATCCAGGGGTTCCCGGATCACACTTTGAGAACCACTGAATTACACCTAACTGCCCCTCAGTACCCAGGGTACAAGTGTCTTGGCTGAATACTCAGTGCTCCTTAAAAAATAGTGTTTCCTCAAGTAAATTCCAGCCTGGTGTGTGGAAGGAGCAGCAGCTGTGTGGTCAGAGACTGGGGTACCCTCTTGCTTCCACCCTGGTAGTTCTTCACCTTTGCTAAGTTTGTTTCTCTCTGTCTCGGGTTTCTCATCTATAATGGGGCTAGTTACACATGCAGAGACATTGTAGGGATTCCACAAAATATGGGACGAGGTGCCTAACAGGTGCCGACACCTAGAAGATAGGACGCCTGATCAAGGGTAGCGGTTAGTCTAGGTTCGCCAGTGAGGGCCAGGGAAGGAAGGAGAGGGGCCGAGTTTGGCAAAAAGGGAAGGAAGAGAGAGCGAACAGGGCCAGTCTGCAAACGCTGACCTGAGAGTGAGACAGATGTTGAAAGGCAGATGTTCAGAGGTACATAAATTGGGGGCTTTAAAAAGTGAATACTGTGCCTGTACCATGTATAACATTAGACCTCCACGGGCCCTGGAGAGCCACGGATAATCAGACACATCACCCTTTCTGCGGAGGAGCATACTCCACTCCAAGGCCTGGGAATAGCCTTGGGTCTGTTTGGGCCAGGTTTGGGTACCACGTGATTTACAAACAATCTTCAAGTGTTCAGCTCTTTGGCAATTTTGGACTGTGGGGAAGGGATTGTAGGTCTTATCAAAGCTACCGTGAGGACACCAAGTGAGAAATGTGCCCACGCAATTTCATTCATTTCTCTCGACTCTGTGAGCAAGAAGCAGGCATCACAGGACCCAGAAACATCTTGGCTGGCTTTGGCCTTTCATCCAGCTTCGTAGGACCCCAGGGTTAGAACAGTGGCCTCTGACTCCTTTCTTTGCCTACACACTAAAGCCCAAATGTTTATTATGTGTGGTTGGGGACAGGGAGTTCGACATGGGGAGCGTGTGTGTGTTTCAAAATGAATCCAATGACAAATGTCCTTTTTTCCTTTCTTTTTAAACACATGTCTTAATGAATGCATAGAAAGTTTGTCTTCGGTTTTTTGAAAGGCCATCCAGACAGCAGTCTACCTTTCTGAGGAATTAAGGTAAGTGAGATGATATGTTTTAGGTACGAATAAAATCAATTACCCGCCACATTCACGGGGATGGAAACTGAACACGTTTAACAGTCTGTAAACAAGAGCCCGCATTCATTGTTTCACGCTCATAATCTCCATTTTACAGAATTTTACAGAGAAATAAATCCTGAACTGGTTTGAAGACAAAAGTCTTGCTATAAATTAACATTGAGTAATGTGAAAGGATTACAGGTCGCAGTAAGTAAACTTCTGAAGAATTCATCAGAATTTGAAATGACTCAAGATTATGACAAGGCTTGTGGATCTTGAGAAACCACTTCAGCTATGGGGTTTTGTGGGATTTAAAATTATTTGCAGCTACAAGGATAAAATAATTTTACATGATCTTTTCTCTACCCACACTATTATTCTGAGTTTAGAGGAACACAAGTTATTTATGTGGACACCTATACATGCCACATACATGACTAGGCACTTTATTTTGTTGATTCCAACTTAAATACCTATTTTTAATTTTAGTAGGCCCCTTTAATTCAGCATTGTGGTATTAAAGTGCCCCTCCCCAGCCGTGGCCAAAAGCAACAAATATTATTTGTTAAAAGGCAGGGAAGTAGAAAGAGGAACTTTTTATAATACTAGTCTTTAGTTAAATAGAAATGGCTGCTGCAGTGAGTTGGGAAGTCTTGGCTTTTATTCTTTGATGCTTCCTTTCACCTTTTCTCCCTGTCTCTTCCTGCTTCCCTCTTTTGCATGTTCCCTTTCTCTTGCCCTCCCTTCTTCCTTTGCCTCCCTACCTCTCCCTCTTTTCTCTAACTTTTCCTTCCTCCCTCCCTCCCTCTCTCTCTCCCTTCCTTCCTCCCTCCCTATCTCCCTCCCTTCCTTCCTTCTCTTCCTTTCTTTCATTTTATCTGTCAAAAGTAGATTTTAATGTTTCTTCGACAACAAGCCACTGCTGCTTTATTGCCTTCATTATCTGGAATTCCTCTAGGAACAGTGTTATTGCACAATCACAGTCAGCTGAACCCAGGGCATTTGCTGAGATCCCTGGTAACCAGGGCAGGGCAGTAAAAAGCAGGCTCATGGATACCTATCTGATCTCCTCACCATGGGTACATGAACTCAGCAACTCAACAGGTACATATATTTCCCCTCCAGGACTGAGGCCCTCATTCCCCAGCTGCCAGGAGTGCTGGCCTTTGGTGTCTCACATGCAAGTCCCTCCCTAGGAATGGCTCTCAGTAGAAGGAAGCCCCCCTGCCCAAGGCCTTGTCCCACTCTGCAGGGACAGCCTGCGTCCAGTGGCTGTTCCATCACCTTGTTTAAGTCAACTCTGAAGGGTTTCCCAGATCCAGAACTCTCCATGGGACTGTCTAAGGCCTTTACTGCAACCGTGTCATTGTGCAACTCCCAACATGGAATTGTTTTTCTCTTACTTCTTTTAGTCCTACGAGTCCTGCTTACAGAGCTCCATCTCAGTTTTTCTGGGGTGCAGAACTACAACCATTGGTGCCAGAAATGGCCCAAGGAAGGAGGCTTTTACAAGAGGTCTAGAACTGGGTAACCAGCTGGCCCGTGGCCAATGAGGACACCATCACGCAGGGTTGGTAGAATGCCAGTGGCCTTGGATTTGCCTGTAGCCCTGCAATTGTTAAAACTTTCACCTTGGTGAGACAACTGGGAGGGAGTGCATTGGTGGGTGCAGGTTCTGGTTCTTTGAGAGATTCAAGGAAACTGGTAAATTTAAGTAGAGTTAAGTCCTCAATGTCATCAATAGTTCCTTGGAAACTGCAACTTTAAGCAAAACAGCATAATGAAACTAATTTTTACCATAGGCTAATTGACATAAGCTTGAGTTAAGTTGCTGTGTCATCTTAAGGTCACATAAACCACCAAAATCCCAAATATAGACCCTCAACCACTTCTTCTTAAATTAAACATATTTATTTTGATAAATGTGAGCTAGATGTACACTTAAGAAAGAGTAATAGAAACAAGATAATGATTTTCCAGCCTGCTGATTCCAGTTCGGTTCTGCCACCTTTAACACACTCAGTACTGCAAGGGTAGGGGTCCCCATCACGTTCCTATTCAGTTTACCATTCTGCCCCCGTCAAAACCAGGGGTCCCGATCACTGAGAGCAGACCGCCATAAAGTCAACCCCTTACCTAATGTATCTGTTGTCACCGCTGAATATCCAACCCGCCAGCAGCAGAAACCAACACTGAGGTCCCAATACAGCATCCTTCCCTGAGGAGGCCAACTAGTCACTTGTTAGCAGTTGAATTACATTAGATCCCTTTCAATCTGGAAGTGGCAATGATGTATCTTGACTGGAATTGGCACATATTCGAGAAGTGGCTTTGCTTTTTCCGCCCACAGGAACTTAGCCACCACCATCATCTATGAGCTTATATGTAATTTATAAAGTGACATGAGATTCTACATGATATAACCCTGGACCGAAGATCCCATTATGATAGCAAAGGAAGAGCAACGATGGGCATTTATGACCAGGGACCCACTGGATTCCACCCACACCATACCACACACCCAGAAGCTGCCTGCCCAATAGAGCCTTTTGAAAAACAGCTCAGATGACAGCCGAGAGAGGATATCCTTGAGGATGAGGTGGCATTCAGTCAACGTCCATTATATATGCTGTGCTCCCAACAGGTGAGGCTGATGGGTGCATCCAACAAGAATTGGAAGTAAGCCTGGCTCCACTTACCACTACTCCCAATGACGTGCATGGGGAGTTTGCGCTTCCTTGTCACTGCACATTGAGTCTCTGGGGTCCTGGTCCCCAGAGAGAGAATGCTTCTATTAGGGTATACAGCAAGGGTTCCATTAAACTTTAAGGTACAACTGCTGCCTAGTTGCAGCCACATCTACCCAGGAGGTTCACTGGGTTGTTCTTGCTCCTCCCTCGCCAAATTTTGATGGTAAATGAGCAGGTACAGTAGCAATGGCTTACATTTGGCCACTTACCACCACAGCCATGTCTTCATGGGGACCTAGGGCTCAGAGAACTCGGGATGAGAATCCAGGTCACCCCAATAGGAAAGCAACCCAGACTAGTAGTAAGGAGTGCTATCTGAGGATGGGGGTACCGAGAGAGGGGAGCAGAAGAGGGCAGTGGAATGAATGATACCAGCTATAGTGGCAAGGACTGCGGTTGATCCCCAAACCTTCCTCTTACAAGCTTCCCCAGAAAAAGATCAGAATCATATGGAGCACGTTTCAGATGGAATGAAATAATATGAAGGCATTAGATCGGAGAGCCTCAGGGGTGGGCTGTAATGGCTGGGGAGTTTCAGTCCTGAGGTCTCCCAGTCAGGACCAAAGCACGCATTTCCCAAGCAGTCAGAAGAGCTGGCTCTGACCTCTGCACAGGGACTGGTCAGTGAGTCCTACTCAGGAGTGGCCCACGGTTAGAGTCCATCCCCAGTGGCATCAAGAGATGGGCTTATGTGAATGCAGGAAGCCTTGGCACCCTGGCCTCCATGAGGAAAATTCTGAAATTCTGTTTCCAGTTCCCTATGGTATTGGCTAAGGACTCAGCTTCTGCCTGTGTGCGTCCTGCTTCGCTCCCATGCACGGGCGCGTTTCTGGGAGCGCCGCCCAGCAAAGCCCTGCGCGTGACCTTCCATCTCCAAGTACCATTCCCAGGAATGCGACCTGAGATTGTGCTCTGGTGACGCATCTTGTAAATGCCTTCATTGTCCCAGTTCTTGTAATTCTGGGGCTAGACACAGACTAGTGATTAAGAGTGAACGATCTTTCCCTCGCAAACTGAACATTAAAATATTCAGGAGTTTCGTTCAGCAGAAGACATTTTGCTGAACACAGAGGGCTTGGTTTCTAGGGGAAGGTGTCTCAGCGTAGCACCTTCTCTTCTTCAGGGCTTTTCTGATGTTTCAATTATTTATTTTTCAATCAAGGTCTAATCCATTGTTTACATAGATGTTTCTGAAGCATTTTGAAAATGTAGTGTGTTTTTAAAATTAGATCCCCAGCTGTCATTGTATGGAATGTGTGTGGGCATGTGGTGAATGAACTTATTTTTAACCCCGGGATACTGTTGGCTTGCTTCACTAGATCCCTGGAAAATCAGGTCTGTTCTGTGTTTTTTTTCTCCCCACCCCCTGCTCACGACCATGTTCCGCTTTGTTATCCATAGCACCTTAACCTCTTTAAAGATCACAGACAATTGATCTGCAGAATTTATGTTCTCTTTCCATCTCCAAATTACTTCTTTGCGACAGGAAAGACATATTCATTGAGCGTATCCTAGATCTTTTAATTCACTGAAGTTGTTTCTTAAATGTATAGTTTTCATGCTCTGTTTAAATTAGCGGTAGTATTGGGTACCAAAAGAACACGGAAGATGATTTATCTTTTTTTTTAAATCATCAGTTTCAAAACTAGTCAGATAATATGTGCAGTGTTCCATTTCAAATACAGATAAGAAATCAGCAAAAAGCATATGAAGCAGGCTTTTCTGACAGTTTTTTCTCATATTATTTATGGAAAATTCTCAAACCACAAAGGTAGACAGACTAGTATAATGAACCTTCATGTATCCATCCCCCAGCTTCAACAGTTATCAACACTCTGCAAATCTTTTTTCACTTATCCATCTCGCCCCTTCCTATCTCTCTCTCTCTCTCTCACACACACAAACACACACTTTTTTCCTGGAATATTAGAATGCCAAGCGTCATGTCATTTTTCTCATAAAGTACTTTATATGCATTTAAGCAGTAAGACTTCAAAAAAATAACCAACTAGGTATTATCATACCCAACAAATTATTATCTTAAAATTCTGATACCCAATGCATACGCAAATGTCCCCAATTATCTCAAACTTGTTCTTTTACAGTTGGTTATTCAAATACTAAGAACCAATGAAGTGCATAAGCTGCGTGGCCGCCACATCTCGTCAGTTTTCAGTCTGCACAGCTCCTCCTCCCCCTTGTGCTGTCGACTTTGTTGGAGAAAATGGACTACTTGTCCTTCGTGTCCCTTATTGTAGAATTACATCATGTTCTCTGTATTTCCTATAAACATGGTTAGATCTGAGGATTGACTCAATTGAAGTTCAAATGTTTTTTATGTCATAATATGTCTCATCCTGTGAACTTCCGGTTCAACCGTATCAGGAGCTCCTGCTGTCTGGTTGCTCCCTTTCAGTGATGTCAGCAAGCAGTCTGGGTGACGTGAGGGTGCTCTGTCCTCCACGAGCTTCCTGTAAACGTTTCACTGACAGCCTTGGCCTAGACACAGTGGCTCGTTAAGGACTGACACGGCAACTTCCTCCTTGTCATCCTTCTGCCTTAGTTAGCTGTCACTCTTCTATAAGGAAGAATTTATCCTCGTCAATTGTTAGGCTGCTCTGCAGTACAATTTGTATGGCAAAGGCAGGAAAAATTCTTGATTCTTTCTATATACTTATCAATTTTCAGAATAATGAGTTGGCAGCCTTACAAACTAAAAGGTCTTTAACTCATGAATTTTTATTTATTTAATATTTTAATTGAGTCTGATTATTGTTCTTTTTGATAGTCATACTGTGCCACTTTGACTGTTGGGATATATCTTTCGAGTTGGCTGTTCTTGGCATGACCTATTTAGTTTGTAATTGTTTCTCGATTTTCTGCATTTCAAAATGTCCCAGGCTTTTCGTGTACATTTCAGATTCCATATAGATTCCCCAAAGTGATTTACTGGGTCAAAAAGAATGACTCTTTTTAAAGTGGTTGGACCTAGTGTGGAGATTATGGGTTTTGGAGGAGGATTAGAGTCCTGGCTCTATTGTTTACTAGCTCTAGGGTCTTAGAGAAAGCTTGATGTCAAAAGTGAGGATAAGGGAAAGAACATTATAATAACACAGGCAATTGTTTTATTCTAGTGGTAGGTGGAAAAGTGAGATGTGTAATTATATAAAAACGCATAGAGAAATGATTGTAAGCACATATGCTAACATATTAATAGTTGTGTCTTTGTGGTGGTGGGACTCACAGGTCATATTTCTCTTCTTTATGATGCATACTGTACTTTTCCACATAACCTAGAATGGAAAGAAATAAGATAACTGTGTTAAAAGAAAAATAGTCCACCATCACAAATACTACAGTGTTGATTAAAATTCATTTGGGATATGATTCATCTCATGCTCTTTTTGTATCTCTCATGGTCAATTCAATCCTCTTGTAACAGACTTTAATGCAAATTATGCAATAAAGAAAAATATTGATGTAACTCTACTCCACCACCTGCTTCCTTTCTCTACGCCATGTCATATTGATTTCAATAGACCAGGTCAAAGCTGAGTGTTTCCTGCTTTCAAGGATGACCTCTGAGACCTCAGACTATTCTGCCCCCCTGCTCTCAGGGGAGAGCCTCTCAGTTCTGGCTTGACAGCTGAAGGCAGAACAGTAAAAATAGGAAGTAAAAGTAAATCTCCATTTGACATACTTATAAATCAGTTTTCCCAGGGGACAGAAATGTTGGTGTTGGCATTCATTGAAAATAACCTTATTGATTAGAAAACTAAACCAATTGGTTCCTTATTCACATACAGATTCAGATGACTTGTCAAAGATGAATTCATCTTGTAATTCTGTAATCCTTTCATCCTTGCAAATGATAAAAACTTTTGTGAAAGATGCCTGCAGATGTTTCTAACCTAGGATTTAGTCTGATTTTCAGGAATGGTATTTTGATCCTGGAGTTGAGGGCCATAATTTCCTCTTTTAAAACAGGGAATGAAATTTTACAGACACTTGGGGCCTCACTGAGGGTAATAATCACAGATAACATTTTTCTTTCTGTTTTCTTCTATTTAAATATATTTTATTTCAAAAGAGAATTGTTGATTTTAATTTTAAAACAGCACAGGCTAAGCCTCACACTGTGGAAACTTCACGACTGTGGCCTGCTGAATTTACCACGAATAATGAATCGCCTTTGACAGGTCTTTAGGTGGTTTCGAGAGAAGAAACGTGTAAAATAAGGTGTCCTAGTAATTGAAAACAACTGGAAAAAGGGTTGTTTTTTTCTCTCTTATTTCCCTTCCTGTTCCTCCTCTTTGATGAGCTGACTTGGATGCTGATGCGTAGATTAACCAAACTCAAGCTTTTAACACCAGGACTTGCTGTCACTAAAAGCACTGCTTCAGTCAACAACACATCTTTACTGGGCTCTTGTTCCTGGTGTAGGTTCTCAGCTGGATGTTGGAAACGCATTGATGATGAAGACACAGTGCCTGTTCACAGAGACCTTATAGTCTAGCTGGCTGGACTGGGCATACGCACACTGATAAATAAAAGAGCAGAGGCTACACCAAGAGTGCTTTGTGCTAAGTGATGTGTGATGACAGGGGCCATCCTTATGATGGTGTATTAAACAGGGTTCTCCAGACAAACAGAAGCAATGCATCTCTCTGTCAGTTCTCTCTCTCATTATTTTGAGGAATTGGTTCATGCAATTGTAGGAGGCTGGTAAGTCTGAAGTTGGCAGCGTAGGCAGGCAGGCTGGAGACCCAGGGAAGAGCTAATGTTGCAATCTGGAGTCTGAAGGCAGTCCTGAGACCGGATTCCCTCTTCTTTGGGGCAGGGTGAGGAATCTTAATCCTTTTCTCTGAAAGCCTTCAATGTATTGAATGAAGCCCACCTTCAATGTGTTGACTGTTGAATGGGCCCATCTAATTCATTTGTACGGCACAAGTTTAGTATTTAAAAAGGTATTTACACAGAGAAAATAAATATTCCTCTCACTCCTGACCTCAAGACACCTTAAGTCCTTCCCCAGAGGACTTACTATCACCAAATTGTTGATTGCCTTGTAGATATTCTATGCATATATGAGCAAATGAGTATAGATGTTTCTCAAAAATATAGCCATAACACCCTGCTTTTTTTCAGTTAACAAGATATCTCAGAGATTGTTCCACTTAAATTTAGTTAAAGCTGCCTTTATTTTTTATAGTTACATAGTATTCCACTGCACAAATATACTATAATTTATTTAGTAAGTTCCCCAACTAGATTGTTTTCAGTCTTATGTTAGTACAGACATAATGGCCATGAATATTCTTGTACTCACATTTCTGCCTCATTCTTTTTTTAAAATATATTTTATTGATTATGCTATTACAGTTGTCCCATGTTTTTCTCTCCTTTATACCCCTCCACCCTGTACCGCCCTCCCACCTTTATTCCCCCACCTTAGTTCATGCCCATGGGTCATGCATATAAGTTCTTTGATTTCTCCATTTGCCATACTAATCTTAACCTCCCCCTGACTATTTTGTACCAACCATTTATGCTTCTCATTCCCTGTACCTTTTCCCCCCATTCTTCCCGCTCCCCTTCCCTGCTGATAACCCTCCATGTGATCATTATTTCTGTGAATCTGTTCCTGTTCCAGTTGTTTTCTTAGTTCATTTTTGTTTTTGTTTTTTAGGTTCATTTGTTGATAGTTGTGAATTTGTTGTCATTTTACTGTTCATATTTTTGATCTTCTTCTTTTTCTTAGATAAGTCCCTTTAACGTTTCATATAATAAGGGCTTGGTGATGATTAACTCCTTTAACTTGACCTTATCTGGGAAGCATTTTATCTGTTCTTTCATTCTAAATGATAGTTTTGCTGGATAGAGTAATCTAGCTTATAGGTCCTTGCCTTCATGATTTCTAATACTTCTTTTCAGCCCCTTCTTGCTTGCAAAGTTTCTTTGGGGAAATCAGCTGATAGTCTTATGGGAACTCCATTGTAGGTAACTGTCTCTTTCGCTCTTGCTGCTTTTAAGATTCTCTCCTTATTTTTAATCTTGGGTAATGTAATTATGATGTGCTTTGGTGTGTGCTTCCTTGGGTCCAACTTCCTTGGGACTCTCTGAGCTCCCTGGACTTCCTGGGAATCTATTTCCTTTGCCAGATTAAGGAAGCTCTTCATTATGTTTTCAGATAAATTTTCAATTTATTGCTCTTCCTCTTTTTCTTCTGGCACTCCTATGATTTGGATGTTGGAATGTTTAAAGTTGTCCTGGAGGTTCCTAAGCTTCACCTTATTTTTTTGAATTCTTGTTTCTTCATTCTGTTCTGGTTGAATGTTTATCTCTTCCTTCTGCTCCAAACCATTGATTTGAGTCCTGTTTTCCTACCCTTCACTGTTGATTCCCTATACATTTTCCTTAATTTCACTTTTCAGAGCCTTCACTTTTTCCTCTATTTTGCAACCATATTCAACCATTTTTGTGAGCATCCTGATTACCACTGTTTTGAACTCTGTGTCTGATAGGTTGGCTATCTGTTCATTGCTTAGTTGTATTTTTTCTGGAGCTTTGATCTGTTCTTCCATTTGGGCCATATTTCTTTGTCTTGGCGCAGCTGTTACATTGTGAAGGGTGGAGCGTTAGGTATTTGCCAGGGCGGGGTAACCCGAGTTGTTGTGTTGTAGCGCTGTATGTGGGGGAGGAGTCTGAAAGGGAACAACACCACTTGCTAGGTACTCAGTTGGCTTTTAGTTATTCCTGCCACTACCCACAAGCAAATTGGGCCCTTCTGGTGCTGATTCCAAGTCGGGTGTGTTTGTATACTTTCCAGGACCCTGTCAGTCTCTCCAATGAACTCTCCTGTGAGGCTGGGAGTTTCTCCTTCTGCCTCAACCCCAACAGGTGTTTTCAGTCAGAGGTTTGAAGGTTTATTTCCCTGTACTGGAACCCTGGGTTGCGTGGTCTGTCTCATTCCCCAGTTGTTCCCCCCAGTTTATCTGCATGTGAATGTGGACTGCCCGCTCTACCAGCTGCTGCCTTGTCTGGTCCACCAGCCACTGCCTTGCCATGCTCCGCCAGCTGCTGCCTTGTCTGGTCCACCAGCCACTGCCTTGCTGTGAGTCCTCTCCACCCTGGATGCCTATCTCTGCCCCTCCTACTGGTCTGGATGAATGTTTCTTCTTTAACTCCTGGGTTGTCAGACTTCTAGACAGTTCAATTTTCTGGCAGTTCTGATTACTTTTTGTTTGTATATTTGTTGTTGTCCTTCTTTTGGTTTGTGAAGTAAAGTGTATTTACTTGTGCCTCCATCTTGGCCGGAAGTCCTCTGCCTCATTCTTTAGGGTATATCCCTAGAAGTAGAATTGCTAGGTCAACGGATATGGGCATTTGAAATTTTTGACGTACTAACAAATTGTCCTACATAAAGGACTGCCAGTTAACACTCCTACAATTGGTTATTTTCAGTTCCAATTTACAGATATATAAACATGACGTCACAGGTGTTATTTTCAAGGATGTTGATGGATTTAGGCTGATCTTTTTTTTTTTTTTCCTTCTCATTTTCCTCAAGCCCCTGTGACCAATATTTGGGACTCAGCTGCCTGGGTGTAGTTTGAAGAAAGGGAACACAGTGAAGGGAACTCCCCATGGAGACCTCTACCTGAAAGCTTTATCTTATTCCTATGGGGCTTTGATCAAGTACCAACAAACCTCAGAGATATTGTGAATTTGATTAGTAACCACCGCATTAAAGTGGGTCATTATCTTTTTTCTGGTGGAGGGTCTTGCTTTCAATTTGTAAAAAATGCAACATCTGCGAAGCGCAATAAAGCAAAGTGCAGTAAAACGAGGTATGCCTGAACAAGAATGTGCTCTCTGCTTGATGACTTTCCTGAGGTCACACAGCTCATAGGTTTCAGGAGTGGACTTGAACTTATACTCAAGTTTTTGTTGGTTCTTGGGACCTTCAGGGTCACAGACTTGTGACCAACCTAAATGAGTGGATTTATCTGCATTTTGCATGAACTAGTTCATGCTCATCCTTTAAGAGCTAATTCGTGTGTGTAATTTTTGAGCTGGTTCCCTTGCATGTTTAGGACAGTGTCTGGGACAGAGTAAGCACTGAATGGACATTAGTTATTATCTTTCCTCTTGTTCCATAGGAGACTGGTGTGGATGTAGGTGGCAGGGGGGACCAGAAGGTGCCAGGAGGGGTCTGGACATTGTCAGGGTCGGGGCTGAAACTCCAGAGCTGGCTACAGTGACCTGCCCGGGCCTTCCAGCTGTGTGATTCACACAGCTCCAGCTTGAGAGCAGAGTTTGAGTCATGGGGGCAGATGTGCATTTTTCTTAATTGAGCAGGAGCTAATGGGAGCTGTATTTCTTGGAATCTGCCCATTGGATGAGAGCAAACATTAATTACCTCTGGGCTGGAAAGGCCAGACACAATTTACCGAACAGGAGGGCATCTTCCCCCGTCAGTTATAAAACAGTGTGCAGGGAACTGGCGCACACGTTCCCACAGCGGAAGTCCATCACCGGCTGCGGTGTTAAATACAGACTGAAGGCCCCATAAACCAGCATCCATGTGTGAAGCAATTAAATGTGGCACTGCCCCTCAGCCATGCTCCAGCAGCTGCCCTTTGGGTCTTTCAAGGCTTAACAACTTGTAGGATGACAGAGGAATAATAATGCGGTGGTGTTCTTTGGGGACATGAAGAAGGCCAAAGTGGGAGCTGGCCTCTCACAGTTAAAGAAAGATTCAAAAGGTGTTGTCACCCAGGTCCCCAGGGAGGGGTGGGGCTGGCTTTCTCCTGGTGGCACCTCCCACCATTGCTCTCTGCCAAAATAGCCTTTGTGGTCTGCTGATAGCCACAACTAGGCACATTTGCCATACCTGGTGGGAAACCCAGACTGCAGGGGAAGGAATAGTGATTTGGCTTCTTTTTAATAATAAATGCAACCTACCACTTCATGTTTTATGTCTCCCATTCCACCCAATGCCCGCTTTCCCACTCCAGTTCGGGAGCCCAGAGAATATGATTTCTGGGCTCAGTGAGGTTGATGGCTATTCTGAGCATGTTTTGGAGATGATGCAGTTAGCTCGGTTTTTAATAACTACTTAAGATTCTCAAACGGAGGCCGGTCCAGGGGGCAAACCTGAACCCAAGTTAGCCTGAACTGACGGGAAACACCTGTCAAGGAAACCTATCAAAGTCCTCCAACTCAGCTCTAGCTGGCTCACCTTAACTTGGGACATGGGACCTGCAGCCTGATAAGGAAATCCCCAACCTCCCAGCCAATGCTGCCCTGTTTCCATGTGGCCTCTTCTAACACTTTACGAGACTCATTGTTGCCCCAAATCCCTCAGGAAGTGTCTCCACTGATTATGAGGCACTGCGTTTCCCCATTCATAGATTATCCTTTCTTGAATAAAGGACGTTCAACTCGCTACTAAATTATTTTAGGTTTGTCATTTGGAAGAATAAAGGAGAGTGCTATATGGGGGTCTCTTTTCTTTTCGAACTTTTTGTTCAAGAGCTGGGAGCTTGAGTGAGTCCCACTGACACCAACACACAGGTCTTCAGAGCACGCCGTGAAGGGAAATTGCCAAGCACCATTAACACCAAGGGAACTAAAACGGGAGCCAGGTGACCATAAAGAAGTTTGCCTGTATACATTTCACCCATGAACTCTTGAACTTTTAATAAGCTCGCCATGGCAACCAGACCATCTATCTTCTTCACTCTGAAAGAAGCCAATCCGTTTCACCAGCCAGCATCCTTCATTTAAATAAAGGACCTAACCAGTCTCTGTTAACCTAGCCAACATCCTTCATTTACGTAGAGGACCTAAGTGGGGACAGTACGTGGGGACAGTAAGTGGGGATAGTTTTTGCCTTTATAAACCCTGCCTTCTATGTTTCCTTTGGAGCATATTTTAGGTTGTTACCTGAATCTGTGAATCCCCAATTGCAGTCCCTCCTCTGTGCAAATAAATGTATGTGGGTGTGTTTTCTTGCAGCCTGAACCTTTATCTTTGCTTGACAACACCCAGGTACCTGCTTGACCCTGGGTGTGTGGTGTGGGCCCGTCTCAGTGTGTCCGGGTGTGGGGCATCTTCTTGGCTCACCCTGTCTGCTCTGCCCTCCCGGTCAAGTGGCCGCTACAGTCCCTGCTCTAGGGCTATTCTGTATCCCGCTCCACTTCATTTCCCCTGGGTTTCTGGGAAGATTGGGGCAAGTTGTCTTATGTCACCCAGGCCCCAGGAGCGTTAGTGCTGGTGTAGCTGAGGCAGGGTTGCTCAGTGGTTAAGAGTTTGACCACCTCTGTTAGAATCTTGGCTCTACCTCTTGCTGTGTGTTTTGGGGGAACTACTTACCTTTTCTGTGACTCAATTTCTTTATCTGCAAAACACAGATAATAATAGTACCTACCTCATAGGTTAGTTGCAAAATAAAATGAGATCCTGTATATAAAGTAATTAGAATGGTGCCTTCTCTATAAGGAGTCCCGCAGTCCCTGAGCACATCGGCTTCATGCTTTGACCGAAGACCTCCCCCCGCCCCCCACACAATAATTGATGGACAGATGTGAATCTGTGATTTTTTTTTCCAGCTGAACTAGGGTTCTAGGGTAGCGATAAAAATATGAGCTATGGGAATCCTAATATTTGGCCTGGAAGCACTCACTAGCAATATGTCCCTGAGGAATCTATTGTACTTGGTCACTCTGAGACCTTGTTTCCTCATCTTTAAAAAGAAGACTCCTTATTCTATAAAGTCACTTTCTGTCCTATATCCCACAATCTCACAACTCTGGATTCAGAAGAGCTACAATTTATAGTGGCGATTAATACCCAAGCAAGGAAGGCCAAGTGCTTATTTGCATACAAATGGAATGCTAATCATGAGTGCAGATAAAGCTCCTCAAAATCAGGAAAAGGTGTCAGGAAACCCTCCCTGTGGAGGTGCCCAGACAGAGCAAGCTGAGGCAGGAGAAATTAGGTTTAACGGGAGCAGTGGAGCACTATCAGTTATCGACGTCCCCAGGCACACTGAATGGCGTCTGGCTCCGAGTGCTTAGCTTGGGGAGGCCTTATCGCTCCAGTCCTGGAATTTGGAACCATTATCTCCCAGAGCAGAGGGATTAAAAATAATGTTGGGCCTGATGGGCAGTGACTAGCAGTCAGCCGCATGGTGACATTTATTGTCCACGGAAAGGGGTTTTGGAGGAGAGGAAGTCCCGAGGCCAAGGTGGGTGATTCAGGACCACTAGCAGATTGCCAGGGTCACCTCTGGAAAAGTTCACTCGGTTTCTCTGCAACTGAGGTTTAGTTTTCATTTTGTAAATAGTTATTTGATTCCTCTCACAAAGAATAAAATTTCTTCCTATCTCACTGTGCTGTTATATATTTCACTTATTCGAGTATTATCTTGATATATATTTTAGCTAATATTACATAAGCACATTCCCATGTCTCGAAAAACTATTCCTAGACATAGTTGAAGGGTGCATAGCATTATATAAGGGTTGGCAAAAGTAGGTTTACAGTTGTGAGTGCACAAAACAGTTTATTATTATTTATTAATTATTGTATTACTTTCCATAGGAACAGCTGTAACCCTACTTTTGCCCCACCTTGTATTGAAAGAAATTACTATAATCTACTTAACCTGTGTTTCAACAGTTTCCTTTCATTATAAGTAATCTTTTTTTAAAATATATTTTATTGATTATGCTATTACAGTTGTCCCATTTCCCCCCCTTTTTTCCCCTCCACCCCCACCCCCATTCCCCGCCCTTTAGTTTTTGCCCATGGGTCATACACATAAGTTCTTTGTCTTCTACATTTCCTATACTATTTTTAACCTCCCCCTGTCTGTTTTCTACCTACCATCTATGCTACTTATTCTTTGCACTTTTTCTCCCTCTCTCCTCCTACCACTCCCCTGTTGATATCCCTCCATGCCTTATATAAATCCCTTTAACATTTCATATAATAAAGGCTGGGTGATGATGAACTCCTTGAACTTGACCTTATCTGAGAAGCACTTTATCTGCCCTTCCATTCTAAATGATAGCTTTGCTGGATAGAGTATTCTTGGATGTAGGTCCTTGCCTTTCATGACTTGGAAT
>PVJI01004588.1:0-15952 GCA_004026765.1 Micronycteris hirsuta | reverse complement strand
ACTTTGTAGGTAACTGTCTCATTTTCTCTTGCTGCTTCTAGGATTCTCTCCTTATTTGTAATCTTAGGCAATGTCATTATGATGTGTCTTGGTGTGTTCCTCTTTGGGTCCAACTTCTTTGGGACTCTCTGAGCTTCCTGGACTTCCTGAAAATCTATTTCCTTCACCAGCTTGGGGAAGTTCTCCTTCATTATTTGTTCCAATAAGTTTTCAATCCCTTGGTCTTCCTCTTCTCCTTCTGGCACCCCTATGACTCAGATGTTGGGATGTTTAAAAATGTCCTGGAGGTTCCTAAGCCTCTCCTCAGTTTTTTGAATTCTTGTTTCTTCATTCTTTTCTGGTTGGATGTTTTTTTCTTTCTGCTGGTCCACTCTGTTGATTTGAGTCCCAGTTTCCTTCTCATCCCTTCTCGTTTGTTCAAGTCATTGCAACAATTTTTCGTTGAATTCTGTGAGCATCCTGATTACCAGTGCTTTGAACTGTGCAACTGATAGGTTGGCTATCTCTTCATCACTTAGTTGAATTTTTTCTGGAGCTTTGATCTGTTCTTTCATTTGGGTCATTTTTTTTCTCGGTGCACCTGTTACTTTAAGGGGCAGAGCCTTAGGTGTTCACCAGGGCGGGGTAACCCACACCATTGTGTTGTGACACAGTCTGTGGGGGGCGGGGTAAACCACGTCGTTGTGTTGTGACGCAGCCTGTGGGGACGGCGCCTGAGAGAACAATGGAACTTGCTCTGTTCTCTGCACTTCCCCAGCTACCCACAAGCAAGCTGGGCCCTTCTTTGCTGGCTCCAGGGTGAGTGGACGGGCCTGCACAGTTCCAAGTCCCTGTGGGTCTCCCCAGCGAGCTCTCCTGTGAGGCCAGGAGTTCCTTCCACTGCTGCCTCAACCCCCAAACGTGTATTCAGTGGGTGGTTTGAGGCTTTATTTCCCTGCGTTGGTGGGCCATGCGGTCTGTTCTGCTCCCAAGCTTTTCCTTCCAGTTTATCTGCACTAGAATGAGGGACCGCCTAGTCCACCAGTCTCAGCCCCGATTTCGCCGAGTGCACCTGCCATGTTTTGGCCAGGAGCGTCTCACATAGGCCTCTCCCGGCAGCTGGAGTACCACTCCACAAACCGCGTGTTGCCAAGTGCTCTCCACCCGGCTCCGCCCCGCTTACCAGTCTGGATGAACGTGTCTTCTTTAACTCCTTGGTTGTCGGACTTCCACTCAGTTCAGTTTTCTATCATATCTGGCTGTTTTTGTTTTTTTAAATTGTTGTTTTTCCTCTTTTGGTTGTGTGAGGAGGGACAGTGTGTCTACCTACGCCTCCATCTTGGCCGGAAGTCCTCGTTATAAATAATCTTAAAAGAAACGTCTTTGCCTATCATTTGTACCATGTCTCAAATGTGGAGTTATTGTGTAAAAAAGTATATGTGGGTTTTTATTTTAAAAAAATTTAATGCAAATTTTTAAGTATATATAAAAGTAGGGAGAATGATCTTAGGAACCTAGCATGTCCATCACCAGCTTCAACAGAATAGTATTAAGACGCAGCCAACCTTGCTCCATCTATGCCCCATCCCACAATTATTTTGAAGCAAGTCCCAGATGTTATCTCAAAGGTATATTTTCAGTATGAATTTTCTGGACTTATTAATATTGTCAAATACCCTGTCAGTTTACACTTCCTTGGTTGTTTTCTTATATTTGAATCAGTATCCAAATAAGTTCCACACACTGTGATTAAATAGGCTTTTTTAGAGCTCTTTATAGGTTCTTTCTTCTGTTTTCTTCTGGGAAAAACTAGGTCATTTTTTCCTAGAGTCTCACAGTTGCTAATTGCATCCCCAAGTAGTTAATATGTTCTTTTCTTTCTCATGTTTCTTATAGATTGATAACTAGATCTAGAAATCTGATCATACTCCAGTCCTCCCAGATTGAAGTCTTCCTGCCCAGTTCTCCTCTCAAATTGGAAGATGCATTCTGCTTGAACAAAACAAAGTGAGGTATTCATATTGACCAATCAATCATGGTGGGCAAAAAAATGAAATTATTCTAATTGAATTGCAGGGGGAGGGTCACTCATGTAAACCACCAGGACTACTAGTGAAGTGTTGCAGGGCAGCAAGTTCCTCAAAGAAATGGGGCCTTTTATTTTTTAGTTTTAATTATATTTTATTGATTATGCTATTACAGTTGCCCTGATTGTCCCCACTTTGCCCCTTCCACCCAGCACCCCACACTCCCTCAGACAATCTCTGCACCATTATTCATATTTATCGGTCATGCATATAAGTTCTTTGACTACTCCATTTCCTATCTGCACTTTTCTGTAACTACCTATTTGTACTTCTTAATCCCTTCACCCCTTCACCTCTTCACCCATTCCCCCACATCCCCATCCCATCTGGAAACCAACAAAATGCTCTCTGTTTCCATGATTCTGTCTCTGCTCTTGTTTGCTTAGTTTGTTTTTTTTAGATTCAATTGTTGGTATGTTTTTTTTGCCATTTTATTATTCATAGTTTTGATCTTCTTTTTCTTAAATAAGTCTCTTTAACATAACATAGAATTATGGTTTGGTGATGATGAACTCCTTTAGTTTTTTTCTTGTGTGGGAAGCTTTTTATCTGCCCTTCAATTTTAAATGAAAGCTTTGCTAGGTAGAACAATCTCAACTGTAGGTGCCTGCTTTTCATGACTTGGAATATTTCTTGCCAATCCCTACTAGCCTGCAAAGTTTCTTTTAAGAAATCAGCCTACAGTCTTATGGGAATGAGGGAATTCATTTTTTCACACATAGGGAAGCATATCCCTGGACATTACACACGTGATAAAGAGCACGGATTCTCGGGTGTAAGATGGCCCAAGTCGGCAAGTGCGGACCCATGTCCGTGGAAACATGATTTCCTGAAGGGGAATTTGGCTAACATATTTCTTAAAATTTACTGCCTTGCTGAATCCTTCCTCCCTCCCTGGATCAAAAGACTTATGCTAATGCATGTCCAGGCTCTTCCTGACCAAGTGTTTTCAGATCAACCCAAGACTGTTGTCCTTCCATTTGCATATCTCTCCTTTTGATGTATCTCCCTGGTCCATCTACCACCGGACCTGAATATACAATCTATGCATAAGTTAATGAAGACCAATCTGTTGCTCTGTGCCCAAAATCTTCAATAAAAACCCCTGGACCCAAGGCTTCGGGCTCTCTCCCAGACGATGAGGGAGGAGTCGCGTGGTCCTGGTCCTCTTTTCCTGCGGATTCCTGTGTGAGATTTATTTACACACATTCAGTCACGGTCACCATGGATTCTGCATAGCCATAATCCGTGACATGGGAACTCCCCTGTAGGTAACTGACTGCTTTTCTCTTGCTGCATTTAATATTTTCTGTTTATCTTTAACGTTTGGCATTTTAATTATGATATGTCTTGGACTGGGCTTCTTTGCATCCATCTTGTTTGGGACTCTCTGTGCTCCCTGAATTTGCATGTCTATTTCTTTCACCAAATTACTGAAGTTTTCTTTCATTATTTTTTCAAATACATTTCCAATTTCTTGCTCTTTCTCTTCTTCTGGCACCTCTGTGATGCAAATGTTGGACCTCTTGAAGTTGCCCCATAGGTTTTTATTCTATCCTCATTTTTTTGGATTCTTTTTTCTTCTTATTTTTCAGAATGGTTGTTTTTTTCTTCCTTATGTTCCCAATCATTGATTTGATTCTCAGCTTCATCCACTTTACTGTTGTTTCCCTGTAAAGTGGTTCTTTATTTCAACTAGTGTATCTTTCATTTCTGATATTTTTTATGCTGTTGAGGTTCTCACTGACTTCTTTGAGCATCCTTATAACCAGCATTTTGAACTCTGCATGTGATAGGTTGCTTATCTCCAATTCGTTCAGCTCTTTTTTGGAGTTTTGATCTGTTTTTTCATTTGGGCTATATTTTTTTGTCTCCTCATTTTGGCAGCCTCCCTATGTTTGTTTCTATGTATTAGGTAGAGCTACTTTGACTCCCTGTCTTTGTAGTGTGGCCTAAATGTGTAGGTATCTTGTAGGGTTTAGTGGCACAGCCTCCCCTATCACCTAAGCTGGGTGTTCGAAGTGCACCCTAGTACACCCTCCTCTTGTAGTTGAGCCTTGGTTGCTGTTGGCAGATCAATGGAAAGGATTTACCAAGGGCCATCAGCTGCAAGGATTGGCTGTGACCGCTGACCGCCAACCTCCACCTATGCTCTCTGTGAAGGATCAGCTGTGCAGGGAAAGGGTGGTGGTGCTCCAGTGTGCTCTGTAGCTGTCCACTGGGTGTGGTGGCCCTGGACTTTCCCGTGTGGTGCAGGCCAAGCTCATCCCCTACCTGTGTTTTGCCTAGGGCCACCCTGCCTGAGCTATACAGCAATTTGAGATAGCTACTACTCGTGCTGGGTATGGAGATTCCCAGGCGAAGCCAAGCTGTGAATCTAGGCTGGCTATTGCTAGTGCTGGGCCTGAGGCTCACTGAGGCCAGCTGTTGCTTGTTTGAGAGGATTTAGAAAGTTGTAAATTGTGAAACAAGACCATCCACTCATATAGAAAAGCAGCTTTGCTGGGCCCCTAAGTTCGGTGTGGGGTACCTGTGGGATCTAGAGGGTGGGTCAAACAATGTTAACCATGTTGATGGAGTCTCAGATATGGTACCAGCTTGCCGGCTCTGTGTGGGGAGGGTTTAGAAAAGGGACAATGGCCTCTTCTTGCCTTGATGCCACAGGTGCCTTTCAAGTTGTTACTCCAGTGGGAGCTCAGGGGGAGTGAGTCTGAGTGGGTGAGTCTGTGTATGGGTTCTTTAAGAGGAAGTGCTTGGGGCTCCAGCAGTTTCTTCCACTCACTTAATCCCTGGTGCTTTTTGCAGACAGAAGTTGTAGGGACTTATCTTCCTGTCCCTGGGACCTGGGACTGGGGGACCTGGTATGGGGTGGTTCTCCTCACTCCCAGGATATCTCTCCCAAATTTTTATCTAACACACATGGATGAAGGACCGGCCCGTTCTGTGTCTGTACCCCTCCTACCAGTCTGGATGAACGTGGTTTCTTTAATTCCATAGTTGTCAGACTTCCATTCAGCTTTATTTCTGATGGTCTGAGTGCTGGTTGTTCTATATTTTGGTTGTAATTTTGATGTGGTAGTGAGAAGAGGCAAGCCATGTCTGCCTACACTGTCATTTTCACTGGAAGTCCAAAAATGGGGCTTTTAAATAGAGATTATTAAACATAGTGTGAATGGAGGCTGTGATGGTTAATTTTATTTGTTCTCTTGACTGGAATAAGGCATGCCCGGATAGCTGGTAACACATTATTTCTGGGTGTGTCTGTGAATGTGTTTCCGGAAGAGACTAGCGTCTGAATCGGCAGACTGAGTAGAAAAGGTGGCTCTTACCAAAGCAGATGGCATTTCACAATCCACTGAGGGCTCAACTAGTACAAAAAGGCCAAAGTAGGACAAGTTTCGCCTCGTTGGAGCTGGAACATCCATTCTCCTGCCTTTGGGTATCAGAGCTTCAGGTTCCCAGGCCTTTGGACTGAGATTGAGTTGTACGTTCAGCTATCCTGGTTCTTCAGTTGTGGATGGCAGATCGTGGAACTTCTTTGCTTTCAGAGGTGCGTGAGCCAAGTTCTGTAATACATCTCATCCCATTCTGGTTCTGGTTCTCTCGAGAGCCCTGACTAATGCAGATGCTAAAATACCAAAACCAACAAATGCTTGCTGCACTTACCTTGGGGCCCAAAGCATAGATCTCTCATATCTGAGAGGTCAGCCAACCACAAAAAAAGTACCTATTTCTGATACAGGGAAGATGTGAGTTATATGATCTAGAAGGGACTTCAAGAGTATTTTGGCCAAATATTCTAGAGAGCCAAGGACCCTGGACTTCCACAGAGGCTAAGTGATGTGCCCAAGATCATATTCCCAGTCACTTGTGGGCCTGGAATGTGAATTTTTGACTCTCAGCCAGGGTTCCTTCCTATTGGAACCCTGAATCATTGCCATTCTTGTCTTAAGGTAAGTAAGGGCTGACCAAAAATGAGAAAAATCTAGACCAGGAACTTACAAATTTCCTAGTGCCATATTTCTTACTAATGATTTAGTCTAATAAGTAACCCTACCTCTGCAAGAATATCATAGGTAATTTAAAAAAATAAAAGCAAAGTATGTGTTTTTGTGTGTATTTTTAGTTGATTTGTTCAATAATTTTCCACACCTATTCTCCTAACAGCTCAAATGTAATTTACTTTCCTATTGCCTTCTCCCTCCCCCCCACCCCAAAATAATAAAGTGTCCATTGCACTTTTTCATTTCGGTTCCATTTTTCTTCAAGGGGACACATATACCTTCCAAATTATTTCTTTACAAAGGAGTGCACCTTGCTGCTAATGGAACCCCTGGGCAGTCACCAACTGATGGAAAAACAGGCAGGATTCATTCCATCTGGCTGATTGATGCCATGAGTTGAGTTAATGAAAAATTTGACATGTTTTCATCTCATGTTCATTCTTTTCTCCTTTTGTAATTTGTTTATGCTGTAGTATCACCCAGAATTTGTCACTGATATGGGCACAAGGCAGACAAATCTCTCAGGTATCTGAGCGGGGTGGGCTGCAGTGGGTAAGGACAGGGAGGTGCGAGAGACTTCGTGGGGAAGATACTTCTCCAGTATCTTTATTCAGCTTAGGCACTGAAATGTCTGAAGGTACTGACAAACTCTGAGGGGGTCAGTGTTGATTTAAGGACTCATCTCAAAGTTAAAACACACCTTTTTAAGGGCGGTAAGAAACTAAAAATCAGCCCCTGGCAGCCAGGAGCTGGCCCTGCTGTTCTGCTGCTGTAAATAAGCTCACAGAACACAACCTCAGACGAGGTCACTCTGAGACCGTGATGAAGTAAGACCGCGATGAAGTGAGACCACTGTGCGGCCCATGAAGTACCAAATATCTTCTCTCTCAGCTAAAATGAGTGACTGCTGCTTCTTTACCAATGACAGCTTTATCCTTGCTCTCATCTGCTCTTCCTATCCATAAGTTTCTTTAATATACCCAGCCACAGAATTTCTCCCACTTTCTGACAGCACCCAGTCTAGACCAAATCCCTGTTTCCTTAGAACTGGCTTCCTTTTCCTCCCCACCTCCTCCATCTGCCGATTGCCCAACCAAAGCCAAAGCCTAGAGTAGACTCCTTCTAACACACTCTTACTGAGGTACTTTATGATTTCTCTTGACGGGTGTACTCCCTCCCTGCTGTGAATGACAATCCAACTTGTTAGATGATGGTGTGTTCCTGATGGTCTTTGGCTCGAGGGCATTGTCAGAGGGTAAGTGTATAAAACTTATCACTTACTTGTCATTAAATTATTGACCCGTGATATCGAAAGGAAGATTTGAGACCATCCAGCATTTTTTATTGTTGTTTTGTTTTGCTTCACTTTATTATCAAGCACAGAGCTCTTCATTTAGACACGTATCTTGGGTGGGGTCTTAACATACAATATAAAACATGCCAAAGGGCCCCACCCCTGGCCTGCTCCTGGAGTAGCCTTGAGGTACTTTCACATGTCGGACAGACCTCTGCAGAAAACCACTCGTCAATCTAAATCCCTTCTATTATACATTAAGCATCCACCTGAGTTAGGGATGCTTGAGTCTCCTTGTTAGGGATACATGATGGACCAAGATTCTGGTTTCCTGATTCCTAGGCCAGAGCCAGAATTCCATGGTGGTTCTTTTTGTTCATGAGAGTTCAGTTTGGGCTTACTTGGGCTACTGACCTGTCCTGAGCTGTCCATGTGGACATTGTGGTCTGACTCTCTCCAAAGAAGCCCACTCATGAGGACTCTGGCCCCCAGCCAATGTTCAATTCCTCTGCTCTTTCCCTTTTACTTTCTTGACCAACAACCACAGTAATTATCATGGTGATCCATGATTGGAATATGAAGATTCCCTTTAATGCACATTTGCTGGGAAAGCTCTACCAATCTGGAATGAGATTCCCAATGAAAAGTGTTTGGTCCTTTTTGCTAAAGATCCAATTGAACTCTAAGTGCTTGAATCCTTGAGGCAAGAGTAGCAGTGAGGAGAGAAGATGAACTTGGAAGATTATTGAAAAGAAGACCAGGTATCATGGCTTCAACAAATCCTTGGACTGCCTCAGTATGGACCAATGGAATGAGGTGCAAGCTTGCTTTATGCAGCGTCCTCATTTATAAAGTAGCAGAAATAAAGCGTCTTCTTGGCTAATGCATGGGGATGTTGTAAAGATGGGCGGGTTTTGGAAAGTAACTTAAACTCTATGAATGAAAAGGGCTATGATCCAAGGAGATCATAGGGAGGAATATTTCTCGCGATGTTTGTCTCAATGCCATCATGTTCCGAAGGACACCTGTTGTGGGTGGCTGGAATGTAACATGATGTGAGAATCTTTTCTGTAGGTTCCCGCTTAGGCAGGGCAAGAAGTCAGCTCCAGCAAGGCAGGTAGAACTCAGAGAAGAAAAGGACCATAATGAACTTGTTCTGTGTTAAAGACAAGGATGGGGATGGAGATTGATGATCTGGCCAAACCTCATCCACCTAACTCTAGTCTGGTTCCATCAGCACGGGTCATACATCTTTCCAGGCCAGACTGTGGCACAACTTAGGCTATTTTCATCATATTCTGACCTGTTTGTCATTTACAGTGTGAAGGTCCAGACCCACCAGTAAAGGCATCTGGTGGAGAGATTTTCTTACCAGTGCAATTAGGGAATAAACTCCAAAATATCTGTTGTAGAACTATCAGTAATGAATACATTGCTGCCTTTAAGGTCTGTAAGAAACTGTCACTGAACGCTTACCAAACACCAGGGAATTGTCACCAGGGCTGGCACCAGGTGAGATGAGTAGGGCACTCCGCTTGGGCACAAAATTTAATAGGCTGTTGACAAATTCAGTCATTGAGGTTAATAATATTTACATGCAATATTTTAAAAAGTTAAGTCAGAAAACTCTGTCCCTCTTGCTGTTGCCAACAAAGCCCAGCATCCGACTGACACCTGAAGTGCTTCCCGTAATCAGCGCTTTTCATTCTGTTCCGTTTCCGCGCATTAACTCATTGTCTCGGTCCGCTCAGGCTCCCAGGACAAAGTCCCTCAGACTGCTGCCTTAAACAACAGACATTTTTTCTCACACTTCTGGAGGCTAGAAGTCCATGACCAAGGTGCCAGTGTGGTCAGGGTTTTATGAGAACTTTTTCTCTGGCTTGCAGACGGCTGCCTTCCTGCTGTGTCCTTAAATAGCAGCACGCACACACACCACAGCAAGAGAGAGAGAGAGAGGACCCTCTGGTCTTTTTATAAGGACACTAATCCCATCACTGGGGACCCACCCTCATGAGGTCATCTAAACCTAATCACCACCCAGAGACCTCACTTTCGAATACCTTCACGTTGGAGGTTAAGTCTTCAATAGATGCATTTGGGGAGGGGAGGGCGGGGCACAAACATTCAGTCCATAATGCTCATTTAATTCTCACATCAATCCAATGAGATATTTACTCTAATCCTCTTTCCCTTTTCTCTGTCTTTGTCCTTTTCTCTCTCCTGTGAAAATTAGAGCACGGAGATGTTAAATAACTTGTCTAAGTTAATGCAGTTGAACCAGGATTTGAACCCCACCCTGACCCCAGAACTCTTGCCATACTGCCTCTAAAGCACAGGCGGCCAACACAAGGCCCGGGAGCCGAACCCGGCCCTCCACCTTGTTTCATTCCGTCCAGCACCTTGTTTCTATCTGGCAGCAGCGCCGTGCTCCTTGCCCCCAGTTACGGAGTAGTTACATTTACACAGTCCTAAAATTACATTCGGCCTTTGAAGGCAACCGCAAGGCTGATGTGGCCCCCAGTAAAAATGAGTTTGACACCCCTGCTCTAAAGCAAAAGAATATTTTCTCAAGAGAAATCCTGTCTGAGCTACAGACAAAACAGAGTAATGGTTTCAGGGGCAGTAGAAATCTCCCCTTGGTTTAAGTTCCTGCATGTGGACATTGAAAAGCACTGTAAAGTGAAAGTACCAAGTGGGAGGTGAGAAAGGGAGAGGGTAGGAGGCATTTCTTGACCCTAAATTAACTAGTAGGGCCTTAGCTTGAGTCAGTTCCACAGGTAATGGTGTGTAGGGGAGGTAAGTTTTGACAAAACGCAAGGAGTAAAGAAGAATGATAGCTGAGCTGACAGTCTCAAGAAGGTGAACGCTTCAGAGGTGAGGGGGCAAGCTTGGCCAGCCGCTGGCACCACAGAGCAGCAGACACATGAGCGCTGAGGGGCAGGGAGCGAGACGGACTAAATGGGCGCATGAGGAGGGCCGGACAGGTGCAGGAGGCCCCCTTTTCCTCTGCACAGGAGCGGCGCCGCCACAAAAGTTTGTAGAACTGCCAAATGCTGCAGAGTCTTGCCCAGTATTCACAGGTGTCCATGAGTGTTACAGCTCTAACTTTTGTGCTGCCCGATTTGCCAAGTGCCCTGTTTGGGCATAATCCACGTTTGTTCTCCCTGCTGACTCAGAACACACCACACGTTGTTTAAATGATGTCCGGGCGGCCCCACGCTGCCTGGAGTGCCTTACCCAAGGTTGGGCCATGATGCACGGCCAGGGTTTGAATGCTAGCCCAGATTCTGACCTGTAAGCTGCTACCTCAGCCTTTACACGCTGACATTCTTCCTTGTTAATTCTCTCTCCTTAGCCACACATTTTCAGGCTTCACAAGTTCTAGAGTGAAATTAACCTCTGTAATTGTGCCTTTATTCACTTTCTTTTGGTTCAGCACCCTCTCTGGAAAACCTGGTGAGCCCCAGCAGTTATTCAGTGCACTTGGTGGGCTCTGCCCCCCATTAACCAGAAGTTGAGCACTGGAATCCTCCTGTTTCTTGTATTTTCACTTTTGCCTTGCTATGTTCTGAATGTGTGTGCCTCTCCTAGATCCCCCCATAATTCACCTATTGAAATCCTAACTCTCAGTATGATGGTGTTAGGAGATGGGGCCTTTGGAGGATGATTAGTTCATGAGGGTTGGGCCCATATGAATGGGATTAGTGCTCATATAAGACATGAGAGAGCTTGCTTTTTCTCTCTCTGCTCTTTGCCATGAGAGGACATAGCAAGATTCTGGCCATCTGCACACCTGAGGGCTCTACCAGACCCTGGCCATGCTAGCGCCCTCAGCTGGGACTTCCCGGTCTCCAGAACTGTGAGAAATGATTTCAGTTGCTTAAGCCACTGAGCCTATGACGTTTTTGTTATAGAAGCCTGAGCTTACTAAGACAGGCCTTTACAAAATTTGTGGTTCTATGTTGTCTATGAACTTAAGAATACAGTGCGTTTCAGGTTTCCCCTGGTGACTAGAGAGATGCGAAATGCTTTTGATGTCCTTAAGTAGTGACCAAAAATGGCAATATTTGAGTATCGGGACATTTTCCTCCAAGGTATGCCTAGATATGCGGAGACTGTCATTTCCAAAGTGGTACCAGGAAGGACCATCCAATTTTCAGGCAAGGAACATTCTTTTATCCTTCTGCTCATCCAGTCCTTAGTCCCCTGGGACAGCCAATGTTAGCTGTTTACCCTATAGCCATTCTAGTCCAGCCCCGGTCCCATGCTTCATATTTCCTGGGAGACTCAGCATCCCACCAAGGCATACACATCCCAGATATGTTCCTAGGTTCTCTTGATGCTGGTCCTGGCTAAGGAGACCTAAGAGGACGGGATGCTCTCTGTATGTGTATATGTAGCAGATCTAAGGCAAGGTGGGTTCCCTAATAAAAAGAGACTCAGAGGAGGAAACACGGCTATTTCTCGCTGGATGTTGGTGGCGATGTCTGGACTGTGGCAGCTAAGTCTTGCAGCACAGACGGTGGACATCACAACCCCGTGAAGTGCAGAGTAGGAGGACGGACAGTGCCTCGGATGTTATACTTGAACAGTCGCACCAATCTGGGAATCACCTTTCCTCTGGTCTTCGTGCTTTATGAGATAAATGTCCTCATTTTTGAACTACTTTTAATGGAATACTCAGGAGTCTGCAGATGAAAACATCCTGATACACTCTATGCCCCAACTTCCCTTGCACACTAATTCTTGGAGCTGTGCCCGAGGCAGCTCCCTCCTCACAGCCCTGGCATAGTTCATAGTTGCAGGCGCGTTCCTTTTAGCACAGGCTTAAGGTTGCGTGCGTGCACACACACACAACCTTGGTTCACTTCCTTCTCATTCAGTGCGTGTGATGTCTTTTAAGTGCCCAGGGACTACTGATGAGAAGCACAAAATGGACAAACGTGAAGTGGCAGTGGCAAGGACTGGCTCGGAGTCATAGCTGGGTCAGGGTAATGAATGAGATGCTCCACAGCTAGTATGTGGGCAGCCGCCTGTCTTTGTTCAGAGATTGCTCACGCTTTTCCTGAGGCTCTTGCCAAGGAAACATTTGCATTCTGTTGACTCAGCACTAGCAGGAAAATCTCAAAGAAGCTGGATTTGCTTTTCAGGGCTAAAGGTGCCCAAATAGTGGGTGCCTGATAAGGGATGAAAGGCATTTATAGTGGGGTCAGGAAAGAGAAACTGCTATGTGGGATGCCCATGACTGATTAGAAGGACTGTTCCATGTGATGAAAAAGATGAAGCCTTGGGAGGAAGGAGCCCTGTGATTTAGGAGTAAGACTAAGCATGGGACTAGTAGACATAGTCAGATATGTTCCCTGGATGTGAGAAAATCAGGTGTCTGAGTTCCAGGGGAAAGAGTATGTATGAAGCTAAGGTCATCTTGGCTTATGGGAAAGCTGGGCTTGGGGCAGTCAGCACAGAGGATGGGACAGTCCAGGAAGGGCAGGGCTAAGAGCAGGTGTGAGGCAGTGTGATGGGGAGGAGAAGGACTCATTCAACTCCAGGAGGAGGAAAACCACCAGAGTGGATTTCTAGCACGTACAAGGCACCTTAAAGTACAGCCACAGAGAGCAGGCATTGGTTTGAGCCAATGCTCCTCACAAGGAAATAGAATTTGAATGGGGTTCAAGGCTGATAGCACATAAGAATTATTAAATGGAGAGATTTGTAAAAATGCATGCAGAGTCTCTGATTCCTAGCTGTTGGAGGAGGTTATGGAGATGATGTGACCTCAGTTGACCCTTGGGCTGGACCAGGGATATTGGTGGCTCCTCCCCTCCTCCCCTATCCTTGGAATGTTCATTCTGTCCACCATTCCTATAGCTGGAGCCATTTCATGGCTGCATCCCTGAGAGAGCAAAGTGTTGTTGAGACCATCTGGATGGTGCATGTGACTAAACCCCTCCAGGACCTCTATATAAACTCTTAAGATGCTGGTGGTCAGTGTGGAGATGTACTTGACTTGTAGTCATTGAAGATAAGCCTCGTAAGTAAGTCTGTTACTGCATGGACTCGTGGCAGAGGGGCCAAGATACTGTTACCAAAACAAGCCCCCTTCCCCGGGGTCCCTCTGTCCTAGTTTTGTCTTTGCCCACCACCAGGTGTTAGGAATTACGGCCCTCAATGCCAGAGTTTGGTGAAAAGGAAAGGATCTATTTATTCAAAAGTTATACAGATTTAGAGTAATGGCAAAATGCCGCTGTTAAAAATCCCAAAGTTCCTTTGAAACACCCACCAATGCACACACAGTCCTGCCTTCCCACCTTTGCCCAGTCAGGCCAGTCAAGCCAGTCAGGGGTACCATATCTCAGGAAAAGAAGTAGAAGTCCGTAGCTTGGCTAGCGCCCAGTTCTTCCCAGTAATCCATGCTCGCTGGGCCAGCCTCCCTCTCCCAGCACCTTCAGCTGTGCCGCTGCCTCCAACTCCAGTTCTTAATCCAAAATCACACGGCACCTTATCATGGCCCACCAGCGAGAGTCCTTTCACCCCTTTCCTTCCCGCATGGTCTCGCAGTGTCCTCCCCACCTAGTCCTGCATTATCTCTCCTGCATTCTTTCAAACTGCTGAGAGAGCTCTGCATGGCTGCTACATCTTGCTTTCCTTCTTTCTAAGCCACATGGTCAAGGGAACCCCTTCTCCACTCCCCAAACTGCATGGTTCAGCTCCCAGCATGGCTGCCAGGCCTGAGTTTAAATCCTGGCATGAATCTTCCTCTGTAACCCCATTTCCAACTCCTCCCACAATCGGCTACACCTGCCAGCACACCCACATTTTTCAGCCTTTCTGGGCTGCCGTAGTCAGTCAGGGCAGGCGTGGCCCCGTGGCGTGGAGCGAACCCTCTCCAAGCTCTCACACAGATGCTGTAACCAGGGGGAGCTGCCTCCCAGTTACATCACTGGTTTAAGTCACACCCATCTCCTTAGCTAGACTTGTTGATATGCAAAATAACCATTTTTGCATATCAGGTATGAAGCAATCCTGCTGTTATTGATATGCAAAATAACTTTCAGTGGTCCTGCTCCGTGTGTCCCATCCCCCAGCCAGGCCTATTATCCTATATTCCTGGACACCCCAGGTTCTGGACCCCATTACAAATCCCCTCTGTGGGAGGGGGCCCTGGCTGCACCCTGTTATGAGTTCCTTGCTTGTTAAACCACCACCTACCAATCTGGATGGTGTCTGGCTCTTTCTTTGGTCTCTGCTTGCCCTCCAAGTATGGGGATCCATTTACAAGCCAACACTCCCTACTTCCACCCCTGGGGTTCTGATTCAGTCATTTTAGAACATCTAATTTAATAGGTCCCTGGAATTTCTAGTTTGAGAAAGATTTTCAGGTGATTCTGATAATCAGTCAAATTTGGGACCTTCGGGAATTGGCAGTAATAGTGTTGACAAGGAGGTTTATAGAGCAGATGGTGGATCTGCTCATGGAGTGAGCAGGCTGTCAGGCTGTGGGGATCAGGGGTCAAGGATATAGACTCCCTACCCCTGAGAAATTATGGAACTGCACACAGTGGGCTTGACATCAGCAGTCCTGGGGAAAGTCTTCCGTGCGCCCGCTGTATGCGGTCCGTATGCCGATGTCCCTGTTTTATCCCTGATGGAGCTGAGGTTCAGAGAGGGTAGTAGATTTGCCCGACAGAGCCAGTCCAGTGAGTGGTGAAAAGGGAAGTGGGTTAGGTGTTTCCTCCAGCCAGTGACTGTGGGAGGCTGACTTCAAAAGCGAAGGGGGGAGTCGGGCGGGTGCACACGGGAGAAACGGGACCTGGAGAGGAGAAAAGGGAGGAAGAGGAAACAGGCTGGAGTTGATGAGAGTGAGCAAGGCGGGAGCAGGGGCGGGGTGGGAAGAAAGGCATTCAGGATGAGAGAAAGACCTCTTACTTTCTGAATTTGGCTTTATTTCTTTGATATTGTTGTTGGGTTGGCCAAAAAGTTCATTTAGTTTATTCTGTAAAATAAAAGATATGTTTTTCATTTTCACCAATAACTTCATTGATGTGGATATTTTGAGTATGTTGGCAATCTGCCGCACGGTATAATGTTGATTGCTCTCAATTCATGTCTCAATTTGATTGCTATCAACTTGAGCTGGTCTACCCGACTGTGGGGCATCATCCAGCAAGAAAGCTCCAGCACAAAACTTCACAAACCACTTTTGACATGTTCCATCAATCACAGCACCTTCTCCATATATTGCACAAATCTTTTTTTGCACTTCAGTTGTGTTTTTACTTTTCTTGAAATAATAAGGCATAGTATGCCGAAAATGTTGCATATTTTCTTCCATCTTCAGTATTAAAATGGCTACACAAAAATTCACTAATTTTGTTAAGTTTTTTTAATGCACAGTGACATGAGAGCCATCACAATACAATCTAACAAAATTGTTTTGAATGAAGTTTTTTTTAACTATATTTTATTGATTATGCTGTTACAGTTGCCCCATTTCCCCCCTTCACTCCCTCCTCCCCCTTACCCCCCTTTCCCCTCCCTTTAGTTTTGTCCATAGGTCATACACATAAGTCCTTCTGCTCCTGTACTTC